>CAOGCB011640158.1:0-10783 GCA_948266635.1 Cnidoscolus chayamansa | reverse complement strand
TGTCTTAATTCTCTCCATTTTCTGTGTGGGTTGGTAAGCTAAATCTCAACACTCCAGACCATAAGTATATGCAAACTGTATATACCAACCCAAGTCAAAAGTGGATTTTATATATATATATATATATATATATATATATATTACCAATTTATGATTAATGGTTTATTTCTTTCCTCACTAAATTAAAAAAAAAAATTCATAGATAAATTATTGGTATTTCATATTATTAAAAACAATTGATAAATAATTGGTAATTTATAATTTTTTTATTTTATTAATAAATTTTGTCGATGTAATTTACTTTTTTGTAGTGCCTATAATAAAATTTTCAAATTTTTAAATTTTTTTTTATTTATGTGTTATACAGAAAAATTAGTTTATATGAAAATTTTTATTATTAATAAAAAAAAGTAAGATATTACAAGAAAATTGAAAAAGTAATTATAAAATTTCCTTTTGTAACACCTGACACTTTTCCAATATCGAATTCTTAATTTTCAATTGGAATATTCATGGAATATTTACAAACCGGGCAGAAATTGTAATTAGGGACTAAAATGTAAAGTTAAAAGACTTAAATGACTAGAATGTAAATTTCAAGGACTAAAATGAAAAGTATAAAAAATTGAGGATTAAAGTGAAGTTTGGTTAAAGCAAGCCTGAGAGACCAGGTTCCAAAACTAGTTTGCCACCTCCACTAGAAATAGTGGAGGCAGCTTGCTAAAGGAGGAGATTTGGCAAAATTCACAACTCTTCCTATTTTTCTCTCAAACTCTCTCTAACATACATAAAACATAAGGTTACTACAAAGTTTAAGCAACAACAAGTTAGAAGAGATCAACTAAGAAGTAAAAGAAGTTAGTTTAAGGGCTTCAATCTAGGTTAGTTTAAGTTCTAATTGAGGTTAAATGAGAAAGGATATCACATGCGAATGGATTTAAGGAAGGATTAGATTAAGTTAGAGGAAAAGATGATAAAATGACCAAAAGATGAACAATGAATGAATGTATGCATATTAAAATAGGTTTTGTGATGTTAGAAATAAATTAGAATAGTCATGAATGAAATGCATGTAAAGAAATGGTAGGGATCAAAATGTTAGGTTTATGGAATTTTTATGAAATTGATGAATGCATGTGAATTATGTTTGCAAGTTGATCAAATGTTGATTAGCGGAGTTAAATTGATGTTGCTGAACGTTTAGAAGTGTATATGAGCTGAGCTTGCAGGTTTTTAGCATGTTGGGCATGCAAGAACCAAAGTTTTAATTACTGTCAAAATCTAGGTTTGACGGTCTAAAGTGGAGTTTAGGCTGCTGAAACTGAAAACAGCTCAATCTTCGGTGGCAGAAGGTGGACTTTCAGCCGCCGAACTGGTGGCACAGGAGGCTTTTGGCAACCAAACCTTACTGCCAAAAGAACGATTTTCGTCTCTGTACAAAGGACCTTCAGTGATTGAACCTGTAGCCAAAAGTCCTTTGCTTAACAGTTTTAACTTAAATTGCTAGGGAATGTTTATTATATATTTATGTTATGCTCAATAGGGTTTATGGGATGTTTTAAGTATATTTCGAGGTAAATATTGAGTCTCTAATCCAAAGTACAGAATATAAAATCAGACTCTAGAACTCAGGGACACTAGTGACAAACCGAGGATTCGTCAAGCACGTCTAAGTTTTCAGGTGAGTGGATACTTACTAAATGTTTTGTGATACAGAAAAATATTTACGACATGCTCATACATCACAACTATTATAATTTGTTTTGCATTAGATCATGAGATATGTTGCATTGCATTAATTCATGATATGTGAAATGTAATATTGGACGACCCTCTATCCCATATGTTATGTTTATGATGATCACGGATGATATCCCTAAGAATGTCCCTCAAATATATATATATATATGTCTATTCGGCATATCTTTCGAAATGTACTATGGACTGTCTGCGGAAATAACACCAGAGTGGTTGGAACATTTCAAGGAATATCTATATTTATGTTTACGATATGGTAAGACCCAGATAGCCGAAAAAAGCTTTTGGGCACATATTTATGTTTCAAGTAGTTTCTTGAATATGACTTTATCAATTAGAACCTACCTAGGGATTTTGATGATAATATTATATAAGGTGGAATGTTTGACTATGTTGAATGTATACTAGCACAAAAATAATATTTTATATTTATGTTTTTCTTTATATGGTCACAAAGCTATTTCAAAATAGCTTACCCATTTTATGTTCTTTTATTCCATTTTTCACAAGTATGCAGGACATACAGAAAAACACTGGGTATCTCGAACGTATCTCTGTAAAAAAACACTGGGTATCTCAAACGTATCTCTGTAAAAGTTAATTATGTATGATTTGCCCTTAGGTTGTGTAAAATATTTAATGTTAAGAAATATTTTTTATAATCTCATGTAATTTGATGTTTTATATTCGATAAGAGTATATTATGTTACGTTTATTATGATGATATGTACATGTACTTGTAAGACACATGTATTAGAAATTTAAATATTTCTTGTATTGTCGTATACTTAAATCCAGTATTTGCATGAGATTTTATATTAATTTTTATGAATATGTTAATGTTATGTATATTGACGATTTGTTAGGGTTTCGATTACCTTTGGGTGGTCGAGATTCTAACGCTGAAAGTAGTCAGCTCCATAGGCTATTACACTTTTGTTATTTTACATTATTTTTTATTTTTTGTGATGAGAAATTTTAAAGAAAATAATTTATTTATTAAAAATAAAAATTATTAATAAATTAATTATAAAAAATTTGTATAATTAATTTATACAATTGAGTTTTTTTTATATATTATTTTTATTAATATTTTGTCACTAAAAATATAGTTATGAAACACTATAAAAAAATAAAATAATAACTACGAAAATTACCAACTAACAAAATATAGTTGGTGATTACCGACTATTACCAATGACATAATGATATAAAATTATAAAAAAAATTACCGACCAAATAGCAACTATATATTGCCCTAAAATTACCAATGATGATATTTTGTTGTTAAATTTAAAACTAAATAATGGCAGGAGAATTACCAACGACAAGAAAAATATAGCAACTACAATGTAGTTGCTAAATACCGACTACATGATTATGGTTGCCAATTACCAACTATTTCCAGCGCGGTCTGTAATTTTAAGAGAAATATTTTGATTTTTTACAGCAGTATTTCCGACCCTTGTCATTGTAGTTGCTAATTACCGATCAAAATGAAAAGCGATTGTTAATCACCGACTATTTATAATTCAGTCAGTAAAAATTTGGAAGAAATATTTTGATTATTTACCGTAGCATTACCGACCAAAGTTTGTGTAGTCTAGATTACCAATTGAATTGAAAAGCAGCCGCTAATTACCAATTAATTATAATTCAGTTTGGTAAGTTTTTGGAGAAATATTATGATTATTTACAGCTAAATTACCAATGAAAGTCAGTGTAGTCACTAATTACAAATCAAATTGAAAAGTAATCACTAATTATCGACTAACTATAATTTGATCGACAAGTTTTTAGAGAAATATTTTGATTATTTATAGCAGAATGATTGACTAAAGTCTGTATTGTCATTAATTACAGACCAAATTAAAAAGCTATCGCTAATTACCGATTAATTTTAATTTGGTTAGTAAGTTTTTAAAGAAATATTTTGATTATTTGCAGTAGAATTATCGACTATAGTTTGTTGATCATTTAAGCGTTGTAATTTAAATGGTTAGTAATTTAAGTAGTTGGTAAACAGTTGATAATGTATTTTATGGGTTATTATTTTATAATTTAATCATTAAATTTTGTGTTAATTTTTTTTCTTGTATTGGTTAATATTATAAATAAAAAAATAAAAAGAAATTTATTTTATAAGATATAATTAAGGATAAGTAGAATCATTTCCATTTTTTTTATAAGATATAATTGAATTTTATTTATTTATTATGATTTAAAGAAGTTTATATATTTACTACATTTTGATTTAAATTTAAATGTTAAATGGATTAATTTAAAATAACTAAAAATATTATTATTTTAATTTAGTCTTTATAATCTCGATGCACAATTATTTAGTTCTGTAATTTTAAAATCACAACTATTTAATCTTTATAATTTCAAAATCATAATAATTATGAGGTCTTGTAATTTTAAAATAATAATTATTTAGTCTATAAAATTAATAGAATGAACTAAGTACTTAATGATATAAAAATACAGAGAATATTTTAAAAAATACATAAATTAAGCGATTAATTTTACTAAATTTATATTTTCATTAATGCCAAATTTATCTCAGTCATCTTGAGGGAAACAATGCATTTACCAGTCTTATCGTCCACTTCAACATCAATATTTATATGATCGGTCATGCAACAATGGAATAGAAATGAGATGAGTGTTTGGGGAAAATTACCTTACGTAAGTTTAAGTTTAATTAATATTTTAAATATGTGAAAAATTTTGATTTTGATTATTATTGTTATCTGCTTTATACTCATTTAACTCTATACATTTTTTTTTATTTATAATCTATATAAAACGGATTTTATTAAGTGTGGGTATTTGGTCGGTTCAAATCAAAATAAAATTGAAAGTTGATTTTAAAAATTTTAAAAATCAAACTGAATTGAATTAAGTAAAAAATCGAATTAAAAAATTTTAGTTTTGTTGGATTTAATTATTTGATTGGCTTTTTTGTATGATTTAAAAAAGAAATAAATTGAACCTTGTGGAAAAAAAAATACTTGAATAGAAAATTGGGATTAGGGAGGTGCTAACTTTTACCAGCATACTAGGTTAACAACGAGGTGCTTCGAATCGAAAATTTTAATTTATAAATGAAAAGAACACTTTAAAACATATTAATGAGTGGAATTTTTTTTGAAATAAGTAATACAAAACTGTCAAAATTACAAATTAAAGTTACCAAGTTAACCTAAAAAGGGCAAGACATACTAAGTGTCAATTATGCTTCCATACATAGGGACAGAGGTATAAGTTTCTAAAAAAAATTTAAAATACATATGAAAAGACTTGAATAATACATAAACAAATCTTAGTATGTTAATTTATAAGAAAGTTAACCGTTAGTACAATATAGAAATGGAAAGAGTTAAATATGTCAACGTAGAATTATGAAAAGTTTAAACAGCAAAACCAATCTCAGTCATTCAAAGTGTTGCCCAAACTCATCCTAACCTTAAATATACTTAAGTAGATGTTAAAGAGAGTGTAAAGGAGTGGTTAACCATCAGAAATGGGCAACAACTTCTTCATCTCTCATCTTGCCCAAAATTACACATATCCTTTCAGTATAGATAACTTTCAACTAAAGCTTGCTAATGTAATTTTTCCAGTACCCAAAAATTCTTTCTACCATCTCAAGGAAGAGTATAAATCAAGTTTGATATTTATTTGAATTAGGTTTTGATGTTATAACCAAAACATGGTGGTGTTTGATCATAAGTTGCAGCACATTGTTCTTTTTGAAATATGAAATTTAATAATGGAAGTATTGATTCAAGTTGAACCAAAGTTGAATACATGCAAAATTTTGAAAATAGAAATATTGATTTGTATATTTGTTTGTGGCCCAATTTGGATTGACTTGGGAGGTAAATTTTAAGTTATTTTTTGTAATAAAGGAGACATGAATATGTCTATATGATATTGAATTAATGAAAGAATATAAAGAATAAATTTTAAGTTAAGGTATCAAGGTTAGATATTGTCAAAGTCTGTTCGTATATGTTCAAATAGTAGACTATTTTAGCTTGTTAATTTAATTTGACCATGGCTAGATATATTATATGGGATATTTTGAGTATATAAATGTGTAAAAAAAGAGTGTTAAGTGAGGATAACCATAATTGGATAAAAATAAAAGTAAACTTAAGTAGTGTAATTGTAGCATGTATACATAAGAATGATGCACCTAGGTGTGCAAAATTTTTAAGTTTTATAAACAATTTTATGTGCTTGCAAACATGATTAAATTATGGTAAGATTTTCTACCTTAGATTTATATTTATGTTATATTTTAGTTAAAAAAAATTATTGGCAGGTCAATTGGTAAGGTGATATTGACCTAATCAGGAAAGGAGTAGAGTTTGCACAAAATAGTACAAATAGGTGCATGTTGCATATGTTTTAACCTATTGACTTGTAGCTACCCTATTTTGAAAATACTCATATGCTTGATGATCTTTGATGATATATGCCAAATGGACTTGCATAAATAGCATATATTTGACATAAAATAACTATGACCAAAATGGTAAACGTTAGAAAACCCTACTAGTAAGTTTGAGGAAGAAAAGTGCAAATGTTAAGAAATTTAGCATCTCACTTCAGAATGTCATAAATTTATACTGAATTGTGCATATTACACACACGAACACATGGAATGGTCATTTTGGTATATTTTGAACATAATGAAGATGCATATTTTCACTGACATATAATGGAATATAAATGGTAATATTAGCCCTAGTGTACTATAGAAGGATTAGAGTTAACATAAAGATATGACATGCCATAGTTTTTTAGCAATACTACACCATATAGTTTCATATGGTTGGTTTTAGGGCTACTATTGGTACCCTACCGGTTTGGCTAGTTTAGAGCCATACCATATATAGACATACAATTTAGGCACCATATATTTGTTGTTAACAACTTTCTTACTTAGTTGCTTACATTCTTTGTATTTGGCATTCGAGCTTACCATAAGTTATATGAGCCTAAAAATTGATCATGAATATGTGATTTATTACTGCATCCAGATGAGAAAGAGACAGATAGAAATATATAGAGACAGTTTATAAAAAGAATACAAATGCAGTTATGGATACACGTGCATTGGTGCTTGAAAGCATATGAAATATGTTCAACCATTATATGTTAACTTTATTGCATAACATGTAAAGATTATTTGACATGTAATTCATAAAATGATATAGTATGTTAATTTTCATGCTCATTTGATAATTATGAATTATGGATTTTCAAAGCTACAGTGAGGTACCCGACGTGGATTGGCCCGTTGTTCCCTCCACTTATATGTTATGAGGTTCAACCTTACCATTTTTCTTTACCTAGCAGTCGATCCTACTAATATATTTAGAGGTTATAAAAGTTTTAAAAAAGATTTTTTATTGTGATTGCTTATTACATCTATCTATTGAAATGATATCTTATGAATTGAAATGACATGACACAAAATGATGTACAATGGCATGTATGAATTGAAAAGGCATGTTCCAATATGACATGTAACGACATGATATGATTTGACACAATGCAAAAAGATATGGAATTATATGTTATTACCTAAAATGACAAGAAAATTATATCGTATGACATTATATGAACTAATATTACAGATTATGATATATTTTGATATAAATTCACCATGTGACAAAAGGTATTGAAGAGAGGGGAGGCTACGACATCAATAAATGCTTATATGACTATATTCACATATTTACAATAATATAGTTTACATGACATACATGCCTAACGTGTAAAACATGAATATGAAATGAAAGGAAAACTATAATGTTATATGATATGGAATGACTTGGTATGGTATAGCCTAACTATGTATAATACCATTTGACACTAAATGTATATGTTATGAGATGATATGACAAAGTATGACTATAGGATGACATGAGTTTATCATATGTCAAAAAGGACAAAGCATGGAAAAAGGTTATAGTTCCTTAGTATGTTTTTATGGTTACGTACACATATTGTTTGATAAAATTAAAGTTCCTATGGTAGTTGAACATTACATGACATGAGATACAAGTGATAACACAAAACCTATGATATGATATGACATTTATGCACACGTATACATAAAATGATATGTTATACACAATATGATGTGTAGGATATAATAAGATGTATACTTGACATGACCTAGGACACAAGTTATACTATAATATACACTTGATATGCTTTGATAGATATGAAATAAGACATGACGAAATACATGTGAATTATGCTAAATGATATATGACATATGGGTGATATGATATGTCATGTATACGAAATGACATAATATGATTCTCATTTGATATATGAATGACAAATATGATATGACATAATGAACGTGTTAGGAAATTATATCCACTAGATATGATAGATCCCAAATAAAAAGGATAGGCATATCAACATGAAAAGCAATTGTATGAAATGACACAGCAGACTCTTAAAGGAATTCAAAGCACTCACAAGTTGTTAACACTTACAAAATATACACGGCATATATGATGTAGATAAAATGATTAACACATGATATAGCATGACAAACACTTATGAAATGGAAGTAACATATATATAATATAAGATATGATATTTAGATATAGAACATATTATAATGTATATATATATGAAATCACTTGAATAGTTGTTATTTAAATGATTTGTTAGAGGAATGAAAAATATGAACTGGGTGATGACATATAATCCTAAAACTTAATAATTTTGGAATGTGATTTACATTGTTTCTAAATATGTACTTATTTGTATTAATTCTTATGCACCCACTGAGTGTTAATTTAGTGCTTTGATTTTTACCATACGTAGATCAAAGACACTTAAGAGACAAGAGAGCCACGTAAAGATCGACAATAGCTTCAGTACATCATAAGAGCTTACTCTTTCCCAAAACTTTGACATTTTGTACTCTTTGTAGCTTTTGCATATACATAAAGTTTATAAGTTCAAGGGCACTTAAAAAGGAAAAAATATATATGATTTCCATGAGTCAAAGCCAGTGGCAAAGAATTATATGCGCTAAAGAAATAAAAGAAAGAAAATTATGAAGGAAAAAAATGATGTAAGAATAGGTACAATAAAATACAACCTCAAATAGCAACAATACATAGTAACAACATAGTTGCCCGCACGGGCTTAGCTCAGTGGTAAACAAGTGGCAGAATTGGTACAAGGTCCAAGGTTCGAATTTCGGCAGCCGTAGTGTGGGAGTTTCACCTATGTGGGTGGGCTTCTTGTGGGCACCAAGTTAAAGGCCTCCCACTTGACTACTGCTGGGTCACCGTGATTTACCCCTCCACAATCCTGTCGGGCCGGGGTGTGGGGGCCCTTAAGGTGAGGGTATATCACCTTTTGGTACAACATAGTTAATACTTTCGTTCATCACAAATTCAAATAGGGAGTGCTACAGTACAAATAAATGATGAATTAAAGTTTAATATACAAAATTTAAATCATTTAAGATGTACATTATTTTTTAACTGTTAATCTATATTAAATTGAATTAAGTATTTTTCATTGATAAAAAATGATTTCAAATTTCTAAAGTTACTCTCTTTATTGCAATCTTTACTCATGTATTATAAAATCATCGTCATTAAATAATTATATATATATATATATATATATTTAATATTTATATGTAATTAGCTAATATGGCTTTTAATATAAATTATATTTAATTAACATAATTAATTACTCTTTTTTCGTCTTTAATTTGCATTGGTGATTTTTTTTTTGTCTTTAGTTTGCAGTGGTGACTAGTACGCGTGTGTATATATATGCATATTATTTTATATTGGATTAAAATATATTACTATTTATCTATTTATAATATATAATTTTGTATGAATAATTATCCATATAAATTTCATTTAATAATTATTTATATAATTTATATTAAATTTAAATTTTTACAAATAATTATTAATATATCAACATAATTCATATTAATTTTAAATTTTCATATATAATAATAATTATCATATATATTTATATTGATTAAAATAAATGAATTTAAGGATTAATGAGAAATCCCCACATTATGCCTCAATGCCACTCGTGCATAGGATCTAGCATGTCATTGTAACACAAAACCTTCTTGAAGCACTCACAATGCCTCAATAAAGCATATTCATTAGGTTCGTCCTTTCAACCTAAGCAATGCAAAATCACATTAGTACCGATGTCCATCCATGACCTTCTAATGTAACATCCCAACCTCTTGCAAGCCTTCACCACCAAGGACTCACACCATGCTTGATTGCATCGCACGTCGGCCCGAGCTCAGCACATGCACATCACAGAAGTGTCACGTCCACACATCGCACTAGCTTTCGCTTGACACGCCCAAGCAAGGAGATCGAGCCCAATAACATCAACTTCATTGCCAGACCCAAACTCCTCAAAAGCCTATGCCATGATGAATTCACACCATGCTTGGTGAGTCGCATGTCAACCCATACATCAGCACGAGCACGACATGAAATGCCATGCCCGAGCCTTGCACAAGCACGGCATGAAATGCCACACCTGAGCCTTGCACAAGCATGGCATAAAATGCCGCGCTCGAGCCTTGCACAAGCATCCAATTGACACTCCTAAGCATTTAGATCAGACCCAATAATATCAGGTTCATCGAGGTAGTTCAAGTACTGACCGTGGAGTTAGTCACACAAGTTGGCGGTTTAGAACCCAAGGCTAGCATGTCGCCTATAAAACTGAACATTAACACAAGCACAACACACAAAATGTCATCCTATACCTTGTACTAGCATCTATTTAACATGGACATGCTTCAAGTTCGATCACAATATCATTTTCGTCAACTTTCACTAGTGGGCCAAGGGAAGGCCCACCATGCCTGATAAATTTTCCAACTTCCAATCGAATATAAGTCATGATTAACAAACCTTAAATCAATTAAGGATTAATGAGAAGCTAAGGGAAGTTCCTTATTAAGTAA
>CAOGCB011638405.1:0-38139 GCA_948266635.1 Cnidoscolus chayamansa | reverse complement strand
TTTCCTCCCTTCTCTTTCTAAGGAAACCAATACACACGCAACAAGGCAAAACCAACCACCAGATATTGGTTTATTCGAGTTGGATACCAGAATATACCAAAACAACTTGCATCAATGACATTCTTTGCATTAGCCCTTTAATACAACCTTTCCCACAGTCAGAAAACATTCAAGAAAATTCCCGTGAAGCCATTTGAACATGCTTGCTTAAGCCATGGATAAAACTTATTCCATTCACAAGCATGATGGACTAGCAGATACGATGCTTCAGCATTTGATTGGTGGAGTACTAGTCACACTATCTCATAAATGCTTCTTGCAAGCCCCACTAAAAAAAGAGGTCAATACTTGCAAATCCACAATAATCTTGAATAAGAATATAATACACCATTCGCACATGAATTACGCAACAACAGAAAATGCGCTTGAACTTGTGCATAACAAATTAGAGGAAAGGGTAAGAAAAATGCATGCGATTGTTGGGTTGAGAAGATGCGTTGAGATTAAACCAATACAACGCATCTTCTCTATTATTATACTATAGTAGATACTAGCCACCAGTAAATATCTCAAAATGGAAACTAAATTAGTTAGAAGCATATACCAAAACATTCCATATGAGAAGATGCGTTGAGATTAAAAGAACAGGAAGTTGTATTGCCATTGACATAGAAGAAGAATCTCATAATACTAAAGCTATGAGAAAATAAAGAACTCGGAAGCAGTTAAACCCATAAAAAGAAGACCTGAAATTTTACGACATAAATACATTGCAAATTTGGATTAGGCATTTCTACAAACAGTTTTATCGAATTTTTAGAATTGAAGGGGAAAACTGATACGCATATCAACAAACGTGATTTCACTAATCAGAAGAATAAAAAGAATACCTCCAACGAAGAGCTTAGTAGCTATGCTCCGGCAGCAAAAGAAAAGAGCAGAAGGAAGACGAGGAGAAGTTGATATGATACTGCTTTTCCCGGCGATTCTCCTAAGAGCCGCCATTAGCAGTCCGTGAGTGGAAGAGATAATGTAATTGCCAGCGAGTCGGCGACTGACAGTCGGCGACTGACAGCCGACGTCGATCGACGAACTTATAGTTCCGGTTAGTCTGCAGAAAGGAATGATTGCGCCTTGGAGGCAGCTCGACCTGCCTAATGCACTTGTATAGATTCAGAAATGGGGTCAATTACAAATTAATTATCTGGTTATTGAAACCTATACATTTTTTGCACCAAAAAAAAAAAATTTTTTTTTTAAAGGCCACTTTAATTTTAATAAACAAGTAAATTATTAATTTTTATAGTTAGAATTACCGTTCAATTCTTATTAATTTTAGCAAAAAAAAAAATCCTCATATTTTATTTCATGTTCGTTAAATTAAAATGAACATACAAAATCTAAATTATTATGTTAAATATTTAAGATTTAATTAATTAAAAATTGGATTAATTATTTAAATAATGTAAAAAGAGAACTAATTAAAAAAAATAATGTGATGTAAAAACTATTTACAAAATAACATACAAATAAATAAGAAAATGCTTCTTGTTTTCTTAATTAAAATTAGAGCCAATCTTTTTTCATAAACATGACATTGCTTATGAAACAGAGTAAAAATTGACTTCATTTCCCTTCAAACTTGGAAACAAATTCTCAATGCCATGAGGAGCTGTGACCTCATCAAATTACAAATTCCTTTTTTTTCCAATTAACCTCCTTCCAAATCTGAAGGTCCAAATATAGTATTTAAAAATAATAAATAAATAAATAAAAGTAAGTGAGAGAGAAAGCAGAGTCAAACTTCATTTCTTACAAGACTGTACCTAATTCCTTATTAACACAGATTTTGACCCAACGGTTGCAATGACCTCGACATTCATAGAACTTCCATATTTCTATTGCTACAACATCCCATTGAGTGGAACACACGATAATAATTAAATCAATCGCAAGTCCCTTCCAACCACAACCAAATAACTTATGAATAAGCTCATCACCCTTATTTCTATGGACTAGGCTGTACACCAAACTCATGTTACAAGCTTGCATTTTTTACGCTGTCAGATCTTGCCAAAGGAAATGCTGCCGTCTCTCCACTACCTCAGGAATTATGCACCTTCAGAAGTGCTTGATAAAACAACTCAACAAATTGATCATCCTACCAGAATAAGTCAAAAGGTTAATGAATGTTTTAATTTGAAAAAAAAAAAATTCCACAACCAAGAGGATCAAAACATTATATGCTAAGCATCCAAACAAAATTTTATATACTCACTGTTACATTCCAGAATTATTGTTTTAATTCATTAGTTTATTCATCTTTTCTCTCTCTCTCAAATTCCAAGCTGAAAGTTGGGAGTGGAGGGACCAAGGTTGCCCCTCAGTTAGTTTCTCAACCTTCCACACAATGTTCCTTTTTATTTTCCTTTGCACACACCTTATAGCCTACATTAATTGCTTCATTTAGCATTTTACTTTCCCACCATTACAACTTCAGATTCCGAATATCATATCAAGTCTATTAACATGATCAATTTCACAAAAATTATAATATCAAATAGCAGACCATAACATACACGCAAGGGAGAGACTATCGAAGTTGATTCCCTGAACTGGAATCAGCCGGTGTCAAAAGGCTTATACATGAGCACAAGCTTAAAATTCAATTCCTGCATCCTAGGGGTAAATCTCAGTAAATTTTTCATGCTGAAGCAGCAAAGATCAATTCATCATCACTTAGTTCTATGAGTAAGTCTTAGAAACATTTTCATGGGTTTCAAGGAATTATAAGATAAGCTTATTCCTTGTATATACTACACCTCAAAAGTGTGAAATCCCTGAGCTAGTGGGAAGCTAATTATCACTCGTTTCCAATAAATAAGAGTAAATTAACAACAGTTTTCACAAAATTTGATAACAAGGATAGCATAAAGTCCCTAATTCACAGCAGTGCATACATTTTATGTTCTAATCTTGAAGAAAATATTAATGCAAAAGGAAAATGTGTTCATCTATTGAATAAGACAGGAAATCAAAGAATTGGGAGACAAAGAGACAAGAGTAAATTACCTGAACAAGGGTCAAAAGTGCATCACGGACTTTGTCTCTATTAATAACAGGTGCAGTGGTAGGAGAACTAGGAGTCAAAGACGGTGGTGGAGTAGGAGGTGGAAAGGGTTGAAGCATTGGGGTGCCATATGGGCGTTGAAGATTTAGGGGAGGGTGAAGAGCAGGAGCTGAAGGCAGAGGTGAAGTGATAACTGGAGCCATCAATGGGGACGAAGAAGGTGGAGTAAAAAATGAAGAGGGCTTCACAAGATTAGTAACCCGATTGCTACTGTTGATTGGATCAGGAATGTCGAGGACTCCTACTGAAGTAGGCAAAGACGAAAGAGGAATGGAAGGCATTTGTGGAGTTTGTGAAGGAGGGGAAACAATTTTAGGTGTGTGGGAGGAGGAGGACATTGAGACAGTGACTGAAGAATGATAAGGTTGTCTTGAATTTGCTAAATTAGGGGCACTACTTCCAATATTCATAGCTGCCTGTAACAATAGCATTAAGAAACTTAGTAGGCACGCCACATAATGGACATAATAAGGTCTACAAGAAAAGATACCAAAAAATGAGATAGCACAGCATCATAAGTGTATGTGCAACCATTAACTATGTTGCATACCCAAAGCATAAACATCTTTAACAATTAAATAGAAAACCAACTACCAAGAATCATAAACTGGTTTTCCATAACTTAGCTATTTCACCACTGCTCCATTTTTGAACTATACAAATGGATTACCAGAAATTCATGCTACTGCTTCTGTAATTTGTTTTCTTCACTATATAAAGGAAGTTGTCAAGCAACATCAGAACTAATATTTACTTTTGCCATTTGTATCAGTTCTACAAAAGGGCACATGTAGAATGTGATGTGACACTGATCCATGGTGGACTCTGATGAGTAATCTTACATGTCTAATCCGATGCATGGAAGAACTTCCAAATTTGTGACGTACCAAGGACCAGCAAACTAACTTCCATAAAATTACATCCACAAGTGGTTTCATGTAAGAATGAGATTCTTCGAATAATAGTTATAACATCTAGAATCCATTCTACAGTTCCAAAATATAGTAGTTATAGTTGTACTTTCAAAATATCACAACATAATTAGGTCCATTAGAAAAATATAGGACTCTTGATGTTGAACAAAGGGATCGAAAAAAAAATCTCAAGACACAAGAGAAACTAATTATTAATTTTGATTAATTGTCAAAAGTCATGATAATATAATTCTATATTAAAGTACCTGTTAGCATTAAGAAACCATAATCAAGTACTAATTAGGATCCCTAAACAAAACAAAACAAAAGTAATAATAAAATCTAATAATAATAATAGAACTCTAAACTTTCTAATTCTACGATGAATAATAATTCCTAACCTTCCTAAACTTGTGGTGGATATGCATCATTAACAACTCTACAATGAGTTTACCACCTAAAGTCTCGAAAAGAAAAAAAAAATAGTGTGGAATGAGAAGGAAAATAGCATTTGAATATTCACAGAAAAACAACTCAAATATCTTATGTCAGTAGCAGATTGTAAAATAAAAATCTAGCAGAAATGAGGTAGGCTAGAGGCACATACGCTAAAGAAATTCTCGAAAGAAGAATCTTCTTGACCATCAGTGGCAGCTGAGACAGTTGATGAAGGCTCCAGCGGACCTTCAATCACTGACATACTTGGAACTGCTTCGAGCTCCTCAAATTCACTACAATATGATATGGTTTCACACTCAATAACAGGCAAAAAAGATTGAAATCTCAATTGGCACAATTAAAGACCATGGGATGAAATTTCAGCAATTCCATGTTAATTTTTGTGGACTCCTGATGAACAAAATGTGAACCTATAATTCATTGCAGAAGACCTCAAAAGAAAAAATAAAGCACTCCATTGTACAGTACTAAAAGATACATCACCACTTTTAGAAAACAAAAGTAGAAGTAAACCAGAAAAGCAATAACACATCATAGCTCCCAATCTCACAAGCATATACTGTTTCTCAACTACTATAACACTATCTTCAAATACAGTATATTCATTTGGCATTAATTATCCTTGAATTCTATTGCAAATGCAGAAAAAGATGTGTGCATGAGCAAATGTGCTTTTGCACAAGCATGGGTGGCTCATATATCATGAGAATCAACCTTAATCAGGTATCTAATCTTTGAATATGTTCTAAAAGAATTATTACCTTTTACTTGAAGATACCTTTGGCTTTGGAGGAACCTTTGCATATGCATTAAGTATCCTGTGAAAGGAAAATTATTAAATGGCAACAATTAGATCCAGCCACTTAATTTAAACTAGCATGCAAGTCTGCAATATACAGTGTTATTTTTTATATTTAACCTTATCATTGAATGAATTGCATTTAAGTTGTATTACCTTGGATGTTGCATGTATTTTCAAAGTTCAAAAAGTAATAGATATATAGACCTAATTTCTACTCTTTGGTTCAAGTACAAAATAGAAGAGAACATCTAAAATATTCACCAATCGTCCTTGAAATTGGGTGGATGGATCAGTGACGTCCCTCAACTTTAATTTGTATCATAAAACTCTCCCAACTTCAATTTTAGTATCAATAAAGTCCCTATAACCTGCAACTGCCAATTTATAAATTAACTTATGTCTAAATTTCATTCATCATCCCTAAACTTAGATAAGTGTACAGCAAGCATCCCTCAACTCTAAAATTATATCATACAAATCCATGTATTTCAATTTAATATGTAATATGAATAATTAGATACATATATATGAACAATTACATATATTTCAATTTAATATGTGATATTTTTACGAAAAAAAAAATATGTTTTTTATAATTAGATACATTATTTTTATTAGCATAATATAAATTAAAAAAACTGTATGTAATATGATTCTCTATAAATAAATAGTGTTTGAATTAAATTTAAAGTAAAATAATATAAATTATTTTTATAGTAAAATTAAGTGAATAAAACTAAAACAAACAAGATGTAATGAATTTTTTTACACAATTACCTAAAATCAAAGTTTAAAAATTTTAAACTAACCACAAATCAAATAAATACAGAATAAATAAATCAAATATAAATTTTAAAGCTAACTATAAAGTTTTGAAAGAAATTACATATTTATAATTTATAATTTATTACGAATACTTCACAAAATTGCAAAAAGAAGTTCCATTTAAATTTACAAGTTTTTGTCGTGCAAATTAAAGTTGAGGGATATTTGTGATACATTCATCTGAGTTTAGGAAGTAGGTTATATGGATCTTAATGATACTAAAATTGAAGCTCATAGAGTTTATGATTTCAAGGGCAATGGGTGATAAAGTATGCAATGACTTGCAAGCTGCAACTACAACCAAAGTAATTGTGAAAAACCATAATACACACTAAGATGCCAAAGAAGAATGCAGAAACACATTTGTATGAGCAAGAAAAAAAAATCTCAACAAACAACATCTATATCACAAGAGAAATCAAATGGTACCTAACCATAATATATATGACAATTTCATTTAGGTAAAGGAGTAGAACAACAAAACAACCCAACAACTAAGAAAATAAGAAGGAAGTCAACTTTTTACAAATAATAACCTAGTCGCTCCACAGTCACAAATAGCCCATTCAACAAACTTGTAAGCAAATAAGAAGAAAAGAAAATTGGATATGTAGACAATAGAAAAGAATTGTCCACAATTTCTACAACCAAAACACTATCAAACAAAAGCCAACTAGCAAAAGAACAAGACATCCATAAACCAAACAAATCAAACCTTTTAATAAATACAATATATTCTAATTCACCACTACTAAAATCGATCAGTATGAGAGGCTGAACTGAAACCATAGAATGAAATAAACTACTTTAATTCAATGAGTGTCTTCATATGAATATAGTAATCATGATACACACACACACACACAGAGTTCCAAATGCCCTTCACTATGCTAATCCTCTATGCTTTCTCAACTTCTGACAAGGCCAATTTATAAACTTCATTAGTTACTGAAGTCTTGAGGTCATACAATTAGTTCCTCAACTCACCCAACACCCGTTAGGCATTTAGTCTGTTGAAATCTGAAGTGAACATCTAAAATCAATCTAACATTGCTAAATAAGAAATGTTCTGTACCTACTAAAGAGACTGGCGACTTCCTCACATTCACATGAATTGTAAAACCAAATACCATTAACTTCTTGGGCTGCATTTCGATACAACAAATATGGCACTTGAACTTCATACTCAAAATCTCCCAATAGATTCTCTACTAGGTTTTCTGTTTGTACAAAAAAGACAAATAAAATATTTCAAGAAACTTGATACGATTTAGTAACTACATATAATAGATTGCATTTCTATGAATCAAAATTTTCGTAAAAAATGGTTAATGAACTTTTGGTTGTCAATGAAAAAAACTTTGAAAATGTAAAAATATAGTATTTACTTGATTCCGACAGAATAAAAAAAAATGAAAAACATTTCTTATAGGGCATGGCAACAAAACATGCTACACCAAAAACATAAAGCTGTATAGAACCGATTCAGCATTGAAGAGCTGTAATATCAAAATTCAAAAAGCATTGATTGTCTTAAAAGGATAATATATATCCGAACCTGTATTTCGCCGATTCATTACAATGAACTGAAACCGGGGCTGAGTATTCCTTTAACAATAAAAAGAAGAAGTGTTGGTAAAATCCTATCTTCTCTAACAAAATAAATCGATTAATAACAAATAAGTCAGTACATTCCTCTCTCTCTCTCTCTCTCTCTGAGTGAGAGTGGAACAGAAAGTACCTCTTAACGACAAATAGAGATCCTTCCACGTCCTTCCTACTCTGCAACCACAACATATTTATTCCAAAAAGAAAGCAAGAAATCAGAATAACAAAACGCAAAGAGAAATCTAAAACGAGCACATCAGCCAAACAGACGAAGAAAGCAAAAGAATAAGAGAACCTACCCACTGGTTGCTCTCGATATTAAACTCATAGAAAGTGACATGTGCAGCCGTGATCAGGATCTCTTCAATGAAAGGATCGATTCTCTGAAGAACCGTGAGATTGAGCATCTTAGTGCTCTGCTGATCCAGATTCGGCATCAATTTCCCCGTCTGAGACATTTTATGGTTCGCTACACAAACCCTGAACCCTACCGACTGAGAATTTTTCCCTCTACTTTTCCCCAGGAAAAAATGCGTGAAGAGAGAGCCGTGAAGGAGGACTGTTCCGCTGCAGAGAGGGAGAACAGAGTATAGTAGCTTAGGCAATTTATTTTACAGAAAGACCAATATGGCCTCCTAGAGCTGCTCTTTTACTTCCTTGCTCAGCAGGTTTGCTTTTACCTTGCATCCATATAATTATGAGTTTAAGTGAACCGAGCCCTTTGATAAAAGCTTATTTTCACTCCATTTATTCTGTAAAAAAGTTAAATTTAATCTCAATTTTAAAATTAGTTTAGTAAATAAATTAATCTAAAATTTATAATTATTTTAAAATTCGAAAGCTGATTTTTTTTAGAAATTTATGAATTAAACTAGTAAATATAATTGCTTAACTATAATTATTTAAAATTAAAATTATTATTTTTAAATTAAAATTATCTAGATTATAAATAAGATAAGTTTTTTTAAAAAAATTATTTAAATTAAAATTTTTTTAAATTATAAATTATTTTTTTTAATTATTCGATATTTGACTCGATAAAAATTTAATAAAAGCTTGATTCACTTGTTACACAAATCAAGTTTGAACTTGTTAATATTCGGCTCAAGCTCGTTAATATTAGGCTCGAGTTTAAAATAAGTCAGGCTCAAATTCAATTCGATATCAAAAAAATTTTAACGAGTCAAATTTAAACTTATAAAACTCAACTCAGCTCGATTCATTTATGTCCCAATATATCATAACACAAGTTTTTCAAATTTACATTAATTAAATTCTTATAATCTAGTTATATATATATATATATATATATATAATGAAATGTATGTAAATAAATTTTAAAATTACTAATGTAGTGCATATCAAATTCAAAACAAATTATTTTATTAAAAAATTACTCCAAAATAAATATATTTTCTTTTTTAGTCCAAATTATTTTTATTGTTTAAAATAATATTTTATTTATTAACTTATTAATGTATTTTTACTCAATACATATTAAAAAAATAAAATTTATTAAATTATAAAAATAAATTAATGATCAAATAATATAAATAGGTGTATATTAAGAAAAATAAACAAAGTTTATTATTTCATTATATAAAATATAATTATAAATTTATTTTTATACCATAAATGAAGTATTAAGTTTAGTGAATTTTTATAATTTATTGATCAATATGCAAACTTTTTATTAACACAAGAGTGATTGTTATCAATCGACTCTATTTCTCTCTTAATTTGACCTATCGAAAGAAATGTGTATTGATTTATAGTTCAAAATCTACTCGTTAAAAGCTTCAATTTTAAGTAAAATTCTTCATTACTTTTAATACTGCTTAACTCTAGAAAGGAGACGAAAATTGCCAAGTTAAAATACAGTAACGTAGAAAGAATTTCTGGTAGAACGGTAAAATGTGTAGAGATTAGAAAGAATACCAACAATAAAAATACTCTGCTGGGCACTAAAAGAGACAAAAGCTAGGGGGAACAAATAGTATTAGATATACTAATAGTTTTATCCGTAAATGATAAATATTGGGTGTTGTGCGTATTGATCCGTACAATGTTGTAGTTAATACGTTAAATATTCCGACTGAATGTTCACAAAAATGAAACTCAAAAGAATTGATGGGGCCTATACAAGCAGCAGAGCATATGGTTTAATTTAATGCAAAACGAAAAACTTTGTCAGGGCTTGACATATCGCGAATCCTTCGACTATTTTGACTTAATTGAACTCAAATAATCTATTTCGAGTTTGATATTTTATTTTTCTGATATCATACAATTTAAGAAAAATCGTTTATCTATTTTTCTTGTTTCGATCATCCTTTCTAATCCATATATTAGAATTATAAAATTATATGGCAAGCAGAAAAGAAAGAAGTTGAATATCTGAGTTATGGACAATGTGAAGCAAAACAAATTGATATTTTCATATAAATCTCTCCAATACAAGAAAATTAAAAACATCTTTTTTTTTAATATTCGACTCGATTAAGATCTAATCAGAAACCTTACGGCTTTTGAGACATCTTCACTTCAATATTTCAAACGATTTTCGATAGAAACACCATAATTAATGAATTATGAAAGCAAACATGATGAGAACACAAACTGCATGATGATTAATTCTTCTGCTTTCGAAGAGCCAGACCAGAAATCACAACCAACAACATGAACACAACAACTGAAACAAAGGAAGCCACCACAGCTCCACTCACTTTCTGGCAAAAATCACCAAACTGTTGGCAAACAGCAAGCCAGTTCGCACTTGGGTTTCCATTGTGAGCTAAGTAGACTATAGCAGCAGAAGCAGCAGCAGCAGCCGTGTTTAGAGTTAAAGCCACCTGCATAACAATAAATAAAGATACATCATTTTCAATATCAAATGTGAGATTACGAGTTGGAACTTGGAACTCTAAATGTTCAAAAATTACAGTGTCCAAGATGAGAAGAAGCAGCCTTGGTCCAGCAGCGTAAGGGCGAATAATGGCGACAACAGAGAAGGGAAGAGAAAGGACTAAGTAGCCTCCAACTATGGCCATAGCAATAACAAAGAATCTGCAGCCACCGGATGAAGAAGAACTTGTTAGTTATCCATGCATATAGATAAACTGATTAAGATGAAAAGATATGACATACTGCAAAGTGGGGAGATCATCATAGCTAGCTTCAAACTGGAAGAACTGTGTAAAGAAGGGAAGAGTCTCATCACTAGTTCCCATTGTAGCAGCAGCAGAAAGAGCAGAAATTACAGCACCTAGCCTCAAAAGAAAGTCACAAATGGCAATACCCTTTTTGTATCCACCTCCTCCCTTGAAATGGGTGGTGGAAGTTCCTATGAGAGGAGCCTTTCCCTTAGCAGCAGCAGATGATTCAGCAGCAGGAACATCAATTGTAGTGGACATTTTTAGTTCAGGAAAAGATTGAAGCTAGCTTTTAGCTTTTGGTAATGAAGAAGAGAAGTTAAGTGCTTGTGAAGAAATGGGAAGAGAGGTTGAGGGGTTATATATAAGAGAGAAGTAGAGGAGTTGGTTGTGTGGAAGTGGGTTAGTGTTTAGAATTGTTAACCATGTATTGTATTTTTTTTTTAAAAGAAATTTCTGGTTAGAAAGGCTTGAGAGGAGTTGTTAAGTTAGCCTTTTGGTCACCTTTGGTTATGAAGCAAAAGCAGAAATAAGTGTTACATATATATATAGAGAGAGAGAGCAAGTTGACCAAATAATACTAACTACTCAAATGTGATGGATTGGATGGCTAAGAATATATACATCATATATTATACATCTGTTCATAATCTATTAGCTTATATTTCGATTTTCTCTCTCCTAAAATCTAAAAAAAATAATTATATATGCAACAAATTCGGTCTTTTTTTCATTTTTAAAATATAGTAATAAATTATATATTAAATTTAAATATCTCTATTTACCTGTTTCGATATATTCATAAAAAGAGATATTTGCTATTGTAGACTATCATTATTCTTATATTTATTAAAAAATATAAAAGTTTAGGGTGTAATTATAAAAAAATAGTTTTAATTTTTTTTTTAAATTGAACATTTATCATATTTTTATTTTTTATTTTCAATTTTTTAAAATGAAAAAGAGGATAAATATTTATTACATTCATATCATAACATATAATATATCTTATTCATTTAATGAAAGTGAAAATACATATTATTGATGTTAAACGACTCCTCTCTCTCTCTCTCTCTCTCTCTCTCTAGTTTCTAGTAAGAGAAAAACAATATATATATATATATATATATATATATATATATATATATATATAATATTCAATTAATTAAAATTTATAATTTTGAAGTACATTTGGCTGTAACTACTAAACTCAGAACTATATCATTTTTGCTTGTTAAATCACTACTTGAGCAAAAACAGAATGTAAGACTGTAAATAGAATTCACTAATTTCCAAATCCATTTCATACACTTGATTTTTCTCCATACTGGTAAACATTGATCAGAATATTAGTTATAGTACAGAGCTGGCAATTTTCAGAAGCACATCAGATTATCTAAGAGGAAGCAAGCTTTAAGGTGCCATGATCCTTGTATATATGCCCTCTGAGACTCAGACCAGACATCACAACCAAAAACATGAAAAACACACCTGAGGTGAGTGATGCCACCACAGCTCCACTCACTTTCCGGCAGAAGTCACCGAGCCATAGGCAGATAGCGAACCAGTTTGTGGTTGCATTTCCATTATGAGCGGAGTACACTACCAGCAGCAGCTGCAGCTGCCGAGGTGTTCAGGGCAAGTGCCACCTAGAAGAGAAAAGGGTGCATGGCTAACTCTTTAATCAAGTATGAACAATGTGTCAGAAGTTGAAGGTGTCAGTTTAAATTTAACTGCTTCTGGCAACTGCTAAAATCTGAGATAAACAATGCACCAGAAGGAATCAATTTGGTTTTCAGTATAAAGTTGATCATGCTTAAGTTAGTAAAGCACATCATCTTCCGCTTCTATTGTCCATCCACGCTCAGCAAGTGCGTCGATTACATGCTTAGCTGCCTCTGCAGTGTCATTTAATGGAGGATAGCTCCAGACTTCAGACATCTGTAAGATCAAACCACTGATTACAGATAGCATTCACTTTTATACAACAGGAAATTTAGTATAATGAATGGACATTCAAAGAAGGTCCAGTTATACAGATAAAAAATTCACGATTGACTTCTAGTAAAGCAGCAGCAAAGTACAAGGTGAGAAAGATGGCAACTCACATCCTCTTCCCCAGTGAATGGTCTAACCACTCCATGATCATGTAATCTCTTTTGGAAGTCGGCAAACTTCCACGTGCACCGTTCAGCTCCTAAAACATAGACAGGCTTCCTGCAGCCCAGAAACCAAAATCAGAAAAACACAGGAGCCATAAATTGAGAGCAGATCTGATTATCATCCATCGAACATACCCAGTGCTACAAGCCTCACTCAACATACTCACAGAATCTGCTGTGATGACAAATGCATCAGCCCAAGCTAGATGCCCCATATGTGGATTTGGACCTAATCAGTAAGCACTTGAAGAAATTTATTCTTCCATACAACCAAAGTTAACTAAAAATTTATCCTTGTAGGTAGCTGCATACCTTTACCATCCCAAATGTAAACCTTGGGGTTATTACTAAATTCTTTCACTAAACTATTAGACACCTGCCAATAACAGAGCCAAAAATAGCGAGCACACATCAAAAGAATTGACAACAGAAAAATTGATTTAGAGCATGCTTACCTTCTCAGGTGTTCTTCTAGAAAAAGATATCCTAACACTTCCACAACTCCATAGAACTTTTTGCAGCATATTTGTTAACTGCTCTGCAAGGTCGGTTCCATACTCACAGTTGCCTATTAAGAAAGTAAGATGTAAGATATGCGTTATGTTACAAGGATGAGTTTGACATGGCAAAGAAAATGCAGTTCACTCGAAAGTAATAAATCATTTATGTGAAATCAAGATGATCAAAGTATGTTAGTGACACTGTGCCCATGGGAATTTTATAGGCAAAAAAAAAAGTTAATGTTTGACATATGAGAAAAAAAATTAAAGCAATAATGAACAGATAATCAAATAAACCCTTTAACTAACAAGTCATTCCAAACATTTCACAAGGTGCATGAGACATTCCCTTTTGTACAACCAAACTCCCTGTTATGATTGGAACATATCACCTGCCTAGCAATAAACCTGCCCAATTATTAAACACCTCCATCTCACTCAACGAAACAAACCGGGAACTCCCCCTGCTTTTGCACGAGTTATGGTGGGCTAGGGAGCTTAAACCTTGGTTTAGGAATCATCATCAGGCCTGATAGTGCACAACTTATGAAATACAATATTTAGGAATATTTGCCATTCTGTGGACTGCTCAAATACAACTTCCAGAATACCAAAGGATTATCTAATAAGAGGAGGTAGAATATGTTTAACTGAGAATATTCTTAGAATAATGCATCTTCAGCTATTCTAAAAGATGCAAAGACTGTGTTTCACATGTTACAACCACCAATACTCCAATTATTCTAACACTCCTAAGACTTCTGAATATACACTACTCAGGTATTAATCGACAATAATACAATGAAATTTCAGCAAAAAGCTCCTGAAAAAGATGAGAAATATTACTGGTAGGCCCTCCAATGTTGACAACAAGCAAGGGTTTTGGAACCAGTGCCAGCTTATCATGCCAAACAGAAGTTGCATTTCTCAATGCAGCAGAATCAGCCTGGTGAAGAGCCCCCACAGTGAGAACCTGGATACAGAACAGAAAAACTATGAGCTTTAGATACCACTAGCACAAATTAACTAGAGGGAGAAGCCAAAGTTTGATAGCTAGCAAACTTTATTCCTGATTTAGAAGGTAGAATTCATTGACGGTACCTGAACTTCAATTTATATCATAAACCCATAAAATTTCAATTTGATACATATAAAAATTCCTTTTATCTTCCAATAACAACTTTCCCAATTATATTTGAGTGGCACTTGTTAGATTAAAAAATTATATTTACTTTCTCCTTTTTATTTATTGATTTGATACATATAAAAACATAATTAATTAATAATAAATAAAATTAATTTCTCTATATTTCTCTATCTTTTGCCATCCTTTCCCTTCCCCTCTAGTCACTTCCCTCCCTATCTAACCATTTTATTTTTGCATGGAGAAAAATCATATTTTCTCCATGATCCCTCCCTTGAAGTTCTTTTGCAGCTAATATTAAAGTGAAGGATGGATTCCATCAATGGTACCTGAACTTAGGGTATTTTACAAATGCGGTACCTGAACTTCAGTTTCTACATAAAACCCATCCAAATTCATTTTGACACACATAAAATTTCCTCTTACCTTCAATGATTGATGTCATTATTATATTTTCTAACATGGCACTTATTTGATTAAAAAATATATATGCATCTTCTTTCTCCTCTTTATATTGATGCGACATTTGTAGAAAATATTTAATTAATAAAATTATAAATTAATCTGTCTCCCCCCTCTTGTTCCCTCTCCATGACCCCTCTCCTCCCTCTCCATTTACTTCCCTCTATTGATCCATATTCACCGTTTAGCCTTGTTCACGATGAGGTTTTTTAAAGTAAAGAGATGTTTCTTATAGTAATGATTTTTAAGGTTTCTTTAAAAAAAAAACTTCCACTTTCAATTCACCAATTGGCAGGTTAAGAAAGTTTTCTTTTTTAAAACCTCCAAATATCTTAATAACTTCCCTCCAAACAATAAAGAAATTATAAAGATTTAAAAACCATGAAAAGCCTTTCTTTACTTTATCTTCTCTAAACACAGTGTTAAGACACTAAAAGTCTCCCACATTTATTTGCTTACCACTTTAACCGTAGATAGAACAAGAAAACAAGTAGAAATTTGAATAACACAAGCGACCATGGATATGGAGTGAGTACAACATACTGCATCAACACCAAAAGAGTCTTAATGTCAAGGGAATTGCTGATAAACAATATAAGTTAAAACTTAATAGCTCATTACAATCAAATCTGTCTCCTTCTTAACAGTAAATATATCACATCAAAAGATCTTTGCCTCCTTTACGTAGTATTTAGTAAGGTTTACAACTACTCCCACTCTCTCTCAAGGCTAAGGCAAGTGATGACTGAGGAAATAGAGAGTAGCATCACAGAAACCAAATACCATGTTAAGGAACAGATCAAACCCACTATTGCTTCTTCTTCTTCATTAGCTTTTCCTTTCTCTCTCTTTATCTCCATATCCTCTTCAACAAGTAAAGAATCTAAGTTAAAATAGTTGTTGAAGAGGACAAGAATATATAGAGAGAGAAAACAAACCTATGAGAAGAAGGGATGGTGGCTTGATTTGTTCCATAACATGGTATTTGGTATCTATGCTATTGTTCTTTAATTCCTTTGTTACTATAGCTTGCCTTAGGCTTGAGAGAGAGGGGGAGAGGGTGTGAAAACTACTAAATTACTAACAAGGAGGTAGAGATCTTTTGGTGTGAGATCTTTGCAATTAGGTGATGGTGCTCTAATAATAATAAGCTATAAAGTATTAATTTATAGAATTCATCAGCATTTTTCTTCTTGACATTAAGACCATTTCTGGTGCTTTTGCTGTGTAAAATCCTAATTCCATTCCATGGTTGCTTCTATGTTGCTCAATTTTCTATTTTACTTATTATCCTTGTGATTGAAGCAGTGGGAGGCTTTTGGGCTCTTGGAACACTAAAGCAAAGTGACTGGAAATGGAGGGTAAGGGTCTGTCATGGAGAGAGAACAAAGGGAGCAAGAGAAAGCTAGAGAGAGAAATTAATTTAATTTTATTGTTGGTTAATTTTTTTTTTTTTTGGATAAGTCTCAATCAATGAGGATATTTTTTAATCTGACAATTAACAAACATAATTGGAAATCTGTTATTAAAGACAAGCAAGTTTTATGTGCATCAAATTGAAATTGGATGAGTTTTATGTTAAAAATTGAAGTCTTGATACTGCTTTGTTTATAGTGCCCTATGTTGACATTGCTAAAGTTTACCCTGATTTAGAATACTGAGCCATTTGAGCAAGTATTTTAGCAACCCAAACACATACCACATGTCTATCAGGAGGTTCGCGTGGGGTTATCCACCTTCTAAGAAACCAGGGGATTTGCTTCTGAGCATGAGGAGTCAGTGGATAATAATCATGATGAGGAGTAATCACCAAATCAAACCTATTCAAACGTGATCTTGGATGTTGTATCTATAAAACAATTTCAAAGAAAAGCAAGTTTATATGAAACATCACAACATATACTTGCCAAATAAAATCTCCAATATACAATAAGCATAGAAGAAAAGAACACAGAAACAGGACAATATATACAACTTAATAGATACCAGAAAGAAAAAAAAAACAAAAACAATTGTACTGTCTAGATGAACATCATTCATATGCAAAAGTACCAGTCAATCATCAAACGCCAAATATATACGCAC
This sequence comes from Cnidoscolus chayamansa, assembly GCA_948266635.1. Lineage (NCBI taxonomy): Eukaryota > Viridiplantae > Streptophyta > Magnoliopsida > Malpighiales > Euphorbiaceae > Cnidoscolus > Cnidoscolus chayamansa. Next base: position 20,896 of record CAOGCB011638405.1, on the reverse strand, counting down.
AAACACGAAGACAAGTAAGAAGAAGAAGAAGAATGTTCAACCTGAACAACAAAAACGTTCTCTGGTGCTAATCGTCTGATACAGCTTGATATTGAAATGGTATCGTGACCGGATGCTACCACCAATAGTGGACCATCTCTAGAGGGAAAACCGTAACTTTATCATTTACATTCATACAGTTTAACACATTGATCAGTATCATTAAAGACATCGTTAACTAATCATTAATCATCAACAAGTTGCTAAGTCTAAAAGAAACAACAACACTTATCATGGAAGCAAAAATTTTAAAGCCCCAAAAGAAATACTTGCTAAATGTATCACGAGCCATCTTCGCAATCTGCTTCGCATCTGCAAGCCCAACCACCTTAACATTTAGATTACTAAAACTCTTCAATTCTAATTCTGAGAAAGAGTTACAATTTTCCCTTAAAATACCAGTTCTTTCACTAGAAGGCATCCCCGTTTGGGCATCGGCCTTTCCTCCATATCTCCAATAATCATTATAGAAACTCCGTATTAGAGAGTCCAATCTTCTGTGGATAGAACCTGGAAGCCAATCAAGCCACCTGTTGATACCTCCTCTTGGCCTTGTAGCCCGCTGGAAAATAAACACACCTGAACATTACAATGGTGGATGATAAAAAGGTGAAGACATGAAATCTGGAAGGAGTGTAAATTACGTATAGGGAAAGGCGGGAGGAGAGGCCGAGAGCGCGAACCAAGCCTATGCACTGACTCTCGGCACCGGAAAATCCATTGCCGATTATTACTGCCCGTCTAATCACGCCGGAGAACCAAACTTCGCTCGTCCCCAGAGTCGCCGGATTCCTGCCGCTCAGCCGCCCGGGTAGCCTGACTAGTCTCATGATACAAAGATTTTTTCTTCTCTGTTTGTCTCCTGAAGTTTGGAGTGTCCAGAAAATGGTAATGGCTGCTGAGAGAGCAGAGAAAGTTGATGGGCCGGGGCGGTTCACATGTTGGCTTGGGCCAACAAAACCCGATAACCCAATTCATGATAAATTTTAAAAATTATATAATTAAAATTTTATTTTAAAATAATTTGATTAAAATGTCCATATCTTTTTTAAAATTAATTTTTTTAATTATTTAATTAAATAATAAATTATTCAATTTATTTTAATTTTGGAAAAATATAAATATTTACATTAAATAAATTAAATAGTATAAATTAATGACTGAATTAGAAAATTTTAATTTGATAAGGTGGTTTTTTCAATTGAATAATTTTAAAATAAAAAATAATTTTTTAATTTTTTTAAAAAGTGAGGGATGTAATAGTAATTTTCCATTCGGCCCGAAATGCCTTGCCCATGTAAAACCCATTTAAATCGCCATGACCTAAAATCGCCGAGGACGGTGGAAGACTGGAAGTGACGAGTGTTTCATTAGTGGGTGTTAAAGATGTGGGCAAGCTCAGAAGGCGGAGCTCCAGAGGTCACTCTGGAAACTTCCATTGGTTCTTTCACTGTCGAGGTATTCTCTGCATTTGCCCCATTTTGTTTTTTTCTTTTGCCTTTTTCCGAATTACATTCTGTTTGGTCTCCTAGAAAACGAAGGAAAAGAATTTTCATTCTGAAAGCTTTGCCCTTTCTCTGTTGTTCTAGATTCTGAAACAATTCCCCCTTTATGTTTTTGCTAAATTTCGCAGCTATATTACAAGCATGCACCTAAAACTTGCAGAAACTTCCTCGAACTGTCTCGCAGAAATTATTACGATAATGTAAAATTTCACCGAATTATTAAGGTATTGAGTTACAACTACCTTGTTGTATACTGATGAAATTTTCTTTTCATTTACTTTTTATATGAAGTTTATTGTTTATGAAACTTGGGTTTGATTTTGGAATAGGATTTTATAGTGCAAGGTGGGGATCCGACGGGAACTGGGAGAGGTGGAGAATCCATATATGGGTTAGTTTTCTTCTAAACTTTTGGAGTTGGTAATAGTAGTGCTTACTTATTATTTGATTAATCTGCGGAATGTATTACTCCACTGTATTTATTTTGCTTGTGTTCATAAATAATTCCCCTTAACAAACTGAAGCATAACTAAAGTTGTCCTTTGTTTTGTTGCTTAATTATCTTGGAATTTTTTCGCTCAGGTTTTATTATCAGAGAAAGAAATTTTCTGATTTTGAGGGTGTTTTTTCCCATTTGGATTACTTTGTTTTGTGTCTCTAGTCCAAAGTTTGAGGATGAGATACGGCCTGAGTTAAAGCACACTGGAGCTGGTATCATATCCATGGCAAATGCAGGTCCAAATACCAATGGAAGCCAGTTCTTTATTACTTTGGCACCAACTCCATCTCTAGATGGTAATGACCTTTTCTCAACTTATCCTTATGATTTGTTTGATTGAACTTTCTTTAACACCCACTTTTGTTAGCATGAGTTGCTAAAACATTTGTAATGCATCCCACTTTTCAGATAAGTAGTATGATAACTTCATATGTAAATAATTTTGAAATTGCAGGAAATTGAATCTATTACTATATCTGTACTAGATCATTCGAGGATATTGCTTGCAAATTGCAGGGCAAATCCTTTCAAACCACTCTACACCGAATTTTGATCCTTAATTGATTTTAAATCTGTTGTCTCATTGAAAAGTAGAAGTTTCAATATCTTTCATAGAAAGAAAGAATCTTAGAACTAAACAATAGGTTTTCTAGGAAGGTGTTTACACGCCATCATCAATTTGGAGGATGTAAGTGATTTAATGGCTAGAAATGTCATTTTTGTACGTTTTTAACATTTTTTTCCACTTAACTTTTTATTAGCTGCCTGAATTCTCTTTTATTGATGAATTTTGTAGTTAAGTTTGTCCGATTTATAACTGTACAGTTTACCATCATAAAATTTTCAGGTAAGGTGTTAACACTTCTTTTGACTTGTCATCGTCCAGGAAAACATACCATTTTTGGTAGAGTATGTATGGGAATGGAAGTAATCAAAAGACTTGGTAGCGTCCAAACTGACAATAATGATAGGTAAGTCTTCTTTTGTATATTCTGAATCTTTGAGGACTTTAATGCAGAACTAACAGGGCTCCGAGTAAATTGCAAAATGATCTATGGAAGTAGCAGCAGTAGTAGTCTGATAATAATAATAATAATGATGATGATGAAATGTTTCCTTTCTTAAAGAGTCATTGATGAGTTTGACTAGAATTTTTTTCCCCACTTCTACTTTCATGGTGATTATCCATTTATCCTCATTCGTTTCTTGAGAGAAGATGATTCACTCCCTTTAAAACTCAACTGAATGCTGAATCAAAGCATTGCTATGTGTTTATTCTTATTAATACAGGCCTATCCATGACGTGAAGATATTGCGGACATCAGTAAAAGACTAATGATTTAAAGGGTTCTTCTCAATGCGGATATTTCTATTTCCATAGAGGTCCTCAAGCCATTGTAGTACTTGAATAGTTGAATTGCATAGAAGCAGAAGACGAACTAATTGTTTGAACTTTGTTTTTTTATGTTCTCTTAGAAATGCTTAATTCTTTTTTAGCCCCCCTATCATAGGCCTGCCATCTTTTTCGAGAAGGACCCATGTTTATGCAGTTTGGTCATATTTAAAATGATTTTGTCTTCAGATTTTCATACTAATAACGATTTAAACTCTATTCTTTTTTTATTTTTGAAAATATCAAAAAATATTTTTAGGGAATAAGTTTATTCTACCTATCTTCCTTAGCCAAAAAAAGGATCCCAGAGAATCAAATTTTCAGCTGTTGAATTTGAATCCTTCTTTGTGATGTTTTAAATTCTCATTATTATTTACAATCATATTTATCTTTTCATTTTCTATATAGAGATGCTAGACAGGAATATAAATGAATCTTAATTGAAAATTGTATAATTTTATTTTATAAATTCAGCCCTGAGATTATTAAATTAAGCGAAAACCTATAATAGATAACAGAGAACTTAAAATCAGTAAATCAAGTGATATATATTTGCTCTATTTAAACAAATTCACTGTTAGTGAGATCACAAAAATGTGTTCATTATACTGAATCATAATGTGAATCTCCCTCTATGATGATCGAACCCAGCCATTTAAAAATCTAAAAAGAAAAAAAATCTCCTTACAATTTACAAGCCACTCTCAAAATTCTATGATACCATGGAGGAAAAAATGTGACATCTACCTACTTGTGACACTCATCGGTTGTCTTCCCAATCCACTGCTTTGGCATGAAGAAAAAAACTGATCCCATAATATGAAATATTGGGTTGTCAACTTAGTCGACACTTGACTCCAACTCTGCCGGATATTGCCACAAATATTATACAGACGGGGTGCTGTCTACCGTGTTGGTATACACTCCAAGCAAGTCTCCACACACACCTTACATGAAACGCCATGACCCATTTCATTTTCAGCTCAGCTTGTCTGAAGTGTGACTCAACCGACTGCAACTCCCATTTTCCTCTGACGAGTGATTCGCCATTGATGATGGGACTGTAATAAATCCATTTGCCTTGACAGATTCAGTAGTACCCTCTATTGAGAATGGGATACTTGTCGTCTCAGAGTTTTTTGTTGGTTCTGCTTCAGAAATCCCCTCTTGAAGCAGTTCCATGCGCTTTAAAGATGGCACATCACCCTTACAATATCTATGCCACATGTTCCTGTACGCGGACTCCAAACCAAGTGCAAAGTTTGATCCATCACAGACAGGAGACTTCAGCATAAGATACCTGAGACTAGTTCTCAAGTTTGAGAGAGCTGATATGTCCAAGGCAAGCTGCAAAGCCAGCTGGACATATTCGTCTTCATTTTTGGCAACTAGATGTCCCAGCCCTGCATGAGAGTTGGATAGATGTTCACATTAATCTAAATGAAAATATACTCAAAAAACCAGTGTGACAAAAAGGGTAAAACAATGGAAAATGATGCTGGTGTATACACAAATGTATACCAGCAATGGGAGTACATATCATGGCTGCATTTGAAACCTTGAATCAGCCAAAATGGGAATTGGGTTTCTCATTCCAATTTTAGATCATGTGAGCATAAGGAGTAGCCATTACATAATGCCAACAGCAACAGCAAGACAATAAAGGTTGAAAGGAAGGTGTCTCACCAACTTTGCTGAGAAGACTCGCACCAACATTGTGAGCATGTACTGCACCAGCCATAGTAACACATGGGACTCCCATGTATAGAGATTCACATGTTGTTGTTGTTCCAGCATATGGAAATGTATCCAAACTACATGAAGAAATTTAAATGATAAGGACCCGAGAAGAAGATTGACATGATACACCACATCATACATAAACAGAGCTCATAGACAGCAGATATTGTATACCACTTAAAAACTACTATCACAGTAAGCTAACCAACCTTATACCATACAGGACAAGAATAACAAATACTAGTCCTAGAATTTTCAGTAATCTAGCTTGAAAAGTTTAATTCAGAAAAGTGACTTTGGGATGGTAAAGCATCCTAATTGCTTCTGAACATTAGAGTCCCAGAGATGTGCTTCCAGTTGGAGGTAGTGCAACTGCAACAGCTCATTAGCAATCATAATTCATATCTGACATCTCACTTGCAATTGATGATAATTACTTCACCAGTTCAACTTGAAGGTAGCTACTCTAAATAAAATGGTGATCTGTGGTCTTTAGGAGGGTAGTTAATGCTGACTCTTTTGTAGAATATATGAATTGTTAGTTGTTCATTTGCTGGACCACATGAAGCCACCCTCTCCCTTTACCCTTCTCATTCTATGCTCTCACTCTTCAAGAAGCATACTTTCTTGCTTATTCCTGCTCAGATCCCCAGGTCAGTTCTCATACGACTCTTACCCATTCCACCCTTCTCATTCTGCTCTCACTCTTCAACAAGCATACTTTCTCGCTTATACTGCTGAAATCTTCAGCACAAATGTAACAGAAATGTTATTCTGTTTCTAAAAAGATTTCATTTCCCCATTCTCTAGATTTAAAATGCTCATTTTCAATCCCATTTTGGCCAGAAATAACAACAATATAAAGAAATTTGGAACTTATCATGGAATCAAACCCATGCCCCAACCCCCCTACCCAACTTCAGAAAAAGTTCATCTTCACCAGGTAAGTGTACCCTTGTATCCACTAAATTCATGCCAGATAAGTAACTGCTCACTGAGAGTGAAATAAATAACATCACTGAAACAGAATTATGGCATTCACAATCTTTAAGAAAACAAGTACGTGCAAGTTGTTTTCAGCCTTGACAATTATACAATATCACGACTCTATTCCTCTTTTTCAGGCTCCAACACAGATTATATGCAACATATAACAAGATATGCAACAACAAAACTGTAGCTTCGGGATACGCTGTTTCCTAATTGAATGTTAATCACCTCCCACTTGGTGTGGGAAAACTTTTTCTGCTAGAGACATTTGGTGTGACCTTTCAAAACACAAATATTATCAACTTCGCAGTTGAGGAAGAAGGCTATCAACTCCATGACCACATAGGCCAAAAAACATGAGGAAAGCCCAGCAGTAGGTTATAAACAGGGTAGATTTCAAATGATCACAGAAATGAAAACAACATATAAAGAGCAGACTGAACCTCTACAAAACAATCATCAAGAAGAAATAAAGCTGATTAACAAAAAGATTAAGAGCTTAATATCTTACCTAATGTCCATGAGAGAATATGCTTGCATATGATCATGGTTAAGAAGAATTAGAGGTAAAAGATCGATACGCAATGATTCTAATCCCAGCTCCTCTAATGTTGAAAGGAATCTCTGTCTAACACTATCACAACAAAATGGTTTGCATTTTACCACAAGGCGAGAGTTTGGTACCGCACAGAGTATCCTAGCCCAAACTTGTAGAACCTCAGGAGTTATCTTGGGGAGGTACGAAAAGAAAATTATGAAATGGTAAAAGAAAGATCAAATGGAACGTAATAATAATTTGAATAAGTATGGCTTTTCTTAAAATGGACAAATATACAGAATTAATCATACCTTAGCCAGATTATTAAAGCTACCAAATGTAATAAAGCCATTTGCAAGTGCAGGAGTTGAAGAAACAGGCCCAGCTTCTGGGGATGGTGTGTAACAAAGGAAGCATTCTGGTAATCGAACCAACTCCTCAACATGCCTGCCATTAGATAAGAATAGCCCACATGAAAATGTTAGAATAAACAATAAGTTCACTTGAAAGTGCCAATCAGAAAAAGCAAAAAAAGGAGCTACTTTTGCTTCGTATCAGGAGGATCTGCCAGTGCATCAGTAATTCTATAATCAATGGTGGGCAAACCAGTTGTGTTTGGGTAGCCAATCCAAGTCACCTAAATTAAAATTAAAAGCAAAATAAGGTCAGAAATGCACTGCTTTTAGTTATTTTCAAACATACAGATGCTTGACACGAATGAGATGCGCACTTATTAGTGCACAAATTTTATGAAATATTTTTTGATAGCAGAGACAGATAAAATACGGGCTGCAGCAGATAGCCAGAATGTGTCAAGTAGTTATGTGTTAAGACTGGGTCTCCAGCTACTAATCATTTCCTTTTAATGCTTATTTAGCTTTTTGGCTTGTATTTTTATTTTCTGGTGCATTTCAGTATGTACCCATATTCTTTCTAGCTCTTCTTAAAGACTGCTATAAAATCTTGGGAAAACATCAAAATCCCCTAACTGATTACTCATTTCAAGATCTGCAAACTTCCCATGCATTGTTTACTAATTAAGGAAAGCAACTGTACAGTAAGGCAGCAATTTATTCAGCAAAGTCAAAGCCAATATGATTCAAATCGAAAGAAGAGGCTTTTAACGCATACCAACTCATATAAATTGCAGAAATTATTTGATAAGGGAACTAAATGATTTTAAATTGCATATAAATATTTCCACATGTCTAGCTTCTTAAAAAAGAAATAGTACTCAATAAAATAAAGGCAAAAAACACAAGTAACAATTATCTTACATGAAAAGAAACAGAACCTGAGAAGAACACCAAAAAAATAATACCTGAAGCATACCTGAACAGGTGCTGGTCGGCATGCCATCATTCCCAACTTATTGTTAGCTGTATGTCCAGTAAGTTCCACCAATATGTCAACTTTGTCTTCTCTTACCATGCTTGCCACTTTCTTTTCATCAATTCCATATATATCCCTCCATAACCCACCCTTTTTTAAGACTTTCTCCCTAAACCTATTAGTCTTTGCATCAGCCTGTGACTCAAAACGTAAATCCAGAATGTGAACAATGTTAAACATGATATATCACTTGATATATCATTATGGAGTTTATAAACACACAACTGAACACTCTTGAATAAATAATATGATATTGGAAGATCGTGAAAATGATAATTAACACAAAACCAACCAAACACATTTTAAACTTTAGAGGAAGGGACAATCTCTGAAGACATAGTGGATGTAATAAAAAAAGGAAAAAAATTACTAACAATATGAACTTGTCGCAAATAATCCCAATAACTATTGACAAGATAACTGACAAGTGATGGTGAGGTAAAACAGCATGGAGGAATAGTGACCCCCAAAGCAACAGCAGAAGTGATGTAGTTGGATAAATGAGAAGGTTAGAATAAAAGCACATGCCACAACAGCACCTACATTACCTTTCCAATGCATTTTGACAACCCAAAATACATGTTTCCTTTACGGTCACTTATTGCAACACCCAATCAATCAAATAAATAGGAAGACTGGAGGCAAAAGTAGAAACCCAGATACCACGAAAAAGGAAAAACAGTACTATTTAATTGTATCAACATACTGACTAGTTATTTATGAGAGATAATAGATAGATAGATAGAGAGCTTTTTTTGGCACAATCTCCAAAATTAAATAATTTAGGTGTGACATATAGCATTCCCTTCCTGAAACCTCAGGTGTACCCACTACAGCTGCTTTTCAGCAATTCAAAGCAAGATCACTGGTTAGATAAATACTAGCAGAACAACATAATAAGACTACTACCACTACACATTCAACAATTCAAACAGTTAATATAAGTAGCCAACTCTAAACATTACCTTCACAACTGCTGAATAAACCACCACCTTGTAATTTGTATAGTCATGATATACAAGAGGGGCCTCAATGAAATAAGATACAGAATGGGTAAAATAGTCTGGAGATACATATCCAATTACAAGTGACCTTTCTAGATCCTTTGGATTCTCCCATGAAGTGTACTGTGAATACAACCTCATAAAGCGCCTACCCCAGTCCCTGCATGTAGGCATTTCATTTCAGATGATGGGTCTCTGAGCCCAAACCAATATTTTCTTAGAGCCATAGCTGCTAGTATAGGAATGCAAATGTAAATAGTAAAAAATGATTAATATCTGGTGTGAGATTATCCTTTTCATTTGCAAATGCGCATCAAAGAATGAAAGAAATAATAGCAGGAAACTTGAAGAAATTAAGAGCATGGAAAATTTCATCCATTGTCCCGAACCTTAGTGCTATAACAGCGCAGTCTTTAAACTTTAATTTGTAACAGAAAACTCCCTCAGCATTGATTTAGTTAACATAGAAGTCACTTAACTTGCAATAACCGACTTTCTGATTATAATATAACATGACTTAAAATCCCTTTAATAATAGAAAATGACTTTAAGACCTTCTAGATTAACAATCTTCTTCTCCCACCTCTCTTCTCTCTCTATTTATCTCCTTTTTATCATTCAAACACACACAAATCTCTCTCTCTCTCAATAACAATCTCTGTCTCACCCACTCATTTTCTCAACCTTTATTCGACACTGTCTCTTTCCCTTACACATGCTCTGAAATTTATCGTGCTGTTCTCCTCACTCTCTGTCAATCTCTCTATCACACATCCAATACTCTTCATTTCTCCATTTTAATCAGTTAAATACAAAATAACCAAATTCAAATCGACAACCTCAGGATTCATAGAAATTTCCACAATCATATCCAAGTACAAATGCAAATAAATAAAAAGGATAGGATCAATTCACAGAAATCTCAAACTTAAAGATCAAATGGCTCCCATAGAAACCTCCCAAGTCAAACTGGTGCAGAATCCTCCAAAAAAGAACCAATCCTAAAACCCTCAACCTGTTTAACATCAATATCATGAAAAACACCTCATCTTTCATCACTTCAATGCAAAGCTCACATATCCATCATCTATTTTAGCATTCACAACTAATTAGAAAGCTCTTCTCCATTGCTTTGATGTCAGTGATGCCAAGTTTGCTGGTGACATCACCATCTTGAGAGCACCAAGAACAACAAAACTTGATTAACTGAGCTTTGGAGATGACTTCCACAGGATGAATCAAGAGACAATTAAATTTCAACAGGAGCAAGAGTGGAAATAGATAAGGTAGAGTAAAGTTAAGATATAGGCTTGAGTTTTTTAGTGGATCTAGAAACGGTGGAGCAAGCAATGGTGGAGCAGGAAAGACGGAATTACCAATGAGCTTTCAGCTGGCAGTGGTAGAATGGGTAGTGCGAGTGGGAAGAAAACAGGGAGATGGGAAATTAGAAGAGCAAGAAGGTGATGTGCAAGTTGATTGCAGTTTGGTGGAAGTCTATAATAGATCTAGAAGGAAAATGTGCATTGTGAACCGATCTTTTATTATCTCAAGTAAGAGGGTGAGAGGTAAGAGAGTGGAAGAGAGCTGTGTAGTTGGGGATTTGTTTGAGGTTATAAAAGTCGTTTAATTTTTTCATGTTCCAAACAATGCCACGTATAAATCAACCGGGAAATGAGCTATAGTAGGTCACAAGGAGCTTTTGTTCATTAAATTAAAGTTTTCAAGGAGCTTTATGATACATATTGAAATATACTGATATAATATCCTAAGATTGAAGGCAATCAGCGAGATTTACGCTAAGAGACACAAATCCAAAAGAACATAATTTATAAAGACATAAACTGTCAAACCTTTAGTCAACTAAAAATCAGTTTGACAACAACTATAAGAAAGGTTTCTTTTTCTCTAATGTGAAACTGAAGCAATCAATTTAGCAACAAGGTACAAAACAAAATGGACATAGCAAAGGAATCATTTTTAAAGAGGACTATAATAGATGCATCTTCAAATGTTTCAACTAGTATGTTCTTTTTATCCTGCATCAAATCTTGCAAGGTCAAATGATATTTTCTTGTCGGCTCACAATACAGCAGGTAATCCATGTACAGCTTAAACCCTGAAATGAGTACAACATGTCCTCATTACAAAATCTACCAGAATGACAACTGGAAAAAAATTAGTAGCTGCACCGAACACGAGGATGGACTCATACAAGTTGCATTTTATGTAAAAAAGAAAGAAAAAGAACAAAAAAGACAGAGGAAGAGAGGGAGTGCGGAAAGGCATGCCCAGTTTATCAAAATTATGTGAAACCTGTGAGCCTCAAAAAGTTTATCATCATGTCCCTCATTTATGTAGTTCATTGCAAGCAATCGATTCTGCAAAACAAAAGTTCATAAATACATATAAGAGGCAGCATGATACAGAAGAGAGAAAATGAAAACCATCAAACGGACAATATTAGCACATCAAAATACACAAGCTGTTTCAATCTTTGGTGTTAAGTGTGACAACATCTAAAAGATGTACTCAGCCAACAATTTCATAGGCGACCGAAAATGTGAAAGAAACATCATTTCATTTATTAAGCCACTCAAAGTTTATTTCCTCAAAGAAAATCGTTCAAAAGGGAGGAGAGGCAAATTTGGCATGTAGTCTGTTAAGCCATTTGACAAATGTGGAGCACTCGTGTTAACAATCTAATCAACTGAATCACAATTCCATGCAAAAACTTCCCTTTCCCTTTATGATTCCTGGAAATTGAAAGCTCCTAGGCTAAACCAGAAAAGAAATTAAAAAAAAAAATAATTTGGCTGATTCTTAAGTTTCACTTGACATTAAAGGTTATTGCTTCTGTACTCAAATAGAATTCTCATTTATCTTGCTGCACAAACTTCTGGAAAATAGCATTATTCTTGTCAGATAAACCACATAAAATATAAATTTTCTTTCTGTATGATTAGAGTATAAGGGACCCAAACCAATCAAAACAACTGAACAGAAGGAAGCAAAAACGACATTCAGTAGAGCGAGTTTGTAGGTCTACATCACCTGGCCTGCATTGCGAGAATCAGGATCTATCTTAAGGCATTGCTCATATGCATTAACAGCCATAGCTATATTTCCTGCATCCCTGTAAAGGACCCCTGCATATAGAGGATATACAAAATGACATTCAGAGAATGAGAGAATTGTTTTGAATCAAGAATCAAGAAACTTGAATTCAGTGGAATAAGAAAATAATAAAGTAATTCAACAGCATTTGGGAACCATGAGTAGACATTAAATATCTTATCTCACACAAAAAAAGAAACAGTCAAAGATGCAGAATGTCAGTAATGAGTGCACATGTGAGAGAGAGAGAGAGAGGAAGAAAATGCAAATAAAAAAATACCTAGGTTATTATATGCTTCAGCATAAGTGGGATTTGCCATGATAGCTTTTTCAATCATGCTTGCAGCAGCATCCATTTTACCCTGCCAAATGGAAAGATGTCTTCAGCAAGCATATCAGGTATATTGTCCTGTTAAATGACTAATAGATAAATCTCTGTTGAACCTGGACTGTGTAGACTACACCAAGGTTGTTCAAAGACTGAGAGAAATTTGGTTTGACTGATAAAGCCAACTGCAGAAAACAACATAAAATATGAAAACTATGACACAAGCTTGAGAAGAAAAATCTAAAATGCTTCAACAGTATCATAAATTACCTGATAACACTCCACAGCTTTATCGAGATTGTCCCGGTCTTTGTATATTACTCCTAAATTGTTGCAAGCCTCAGCGCAATGAGGGTTGAAGTGGAAAGCAAGTTCATAAAACACAATTGCCTGCAAATTGAAATTGTTCAGTGCAAAAATAAACAATCTAAAACCATCAAAAAGATAAACCTAGCTGAAGTTTGTAAACATGCAACTTTTTGCATCAGTTACAAAGAAGTAAAGAGTTAAACATCATTTCAGGCAGCTACAAAAAACTCAATCCTCACTCCACATGTGCACACAAATATTCACTGTGAAATTCTTCATCACATACCATATCGAACTTCAGCATTTCACCATATGCAACACCAAGATTATACATTGCATCAGCATAGTGCCAATTGTAATACAAAGCCTTCTTGTAATATGCAATACCTTGATTGATGTCTCCCTCCAATTTAACCTGTACATGTATAATAATATATAGATATATATATACATCACTGAATCCAAAATGATAGAGATAAGAATTTGGAGAACAGAAATCGGAAACAGGAAGGAAGAACACCAGAATATATTTCCTTAGCAAAAGAACAATACAAGGAAATCACATTCCCTAGGAATGCCCACTAACAGAATATCATAAACATGCATGCCCTCCTCTATTCTCTTCTCCTTACATAGACAAATGTTATCCCCCCCCCCCTCCTTTCACATGAAAAGGACATTCTGCTGTAACGGCCCTTTATCATTTCCTCTGGTGTTTTCTTGGTTCTTCTAGAATATACTTTCCACATACCCTTCTCTTTGTCTCTAGCGTTTTGTTTGTTCTCATTACCCCTCAGTTGCTCATTCTTATCATAAAACCAGTCAAAGCAAACCGGAAATGGAGTAAAAATTCCCAACAAAGAGATTTCTATCTACAAGTATGAGAAAAAAAATTCTCCATTACAATGGTTGGAGAAGAGACCATATGCTCAAGTGCCTGATTTACACAACCAGCAAAAAAATAGAAAAAACCAACTCCTAAAGAAAATTTCTGAAAGTAACATTGTGACTAGAATAATAGATAGAAGAATTTTGTGGCAAGAACAAGAGTAATCAATAGGATGGAAAAGCCACCTTTGTTCCTAAATCTGTCAAAGCAATTGCCATATTATTCTTTGCAATCTCAAAGTTTGGCGACACAGCTAGACACCTGAAACAGCATAACAGGAGGGCATCAACAGATGTAAAGACCAGGAAAGATACACCTTAGATGCAAGGCCTGGTAAAAAGGATAAACTGCCAACTGGCAGGTTACCTCTCATAGCAGGCAATGGCTGACTCCAGATCACCTCGGTTTTTATAGATGACACCCATGTTGCAATAAGCTTCAGCATACATGGGCCTCTCCAATGCAGCCTTCTCATAGCAATTAAGGGCAGTGTCATATTGCATCATCTCAGAATACACAACACCCGAGTTATAGTATGCAGGCTGCATTAAAAGTTCAAAAATATAAATTCATTTATTTACAACATAAGTAATATATATATATATATATATATGTATGTATGTATGTATGTATGTATGTATGTATATTTAGAAGATGCAGAAAGCTACTGAGGTGGGAATGAGAAAAGATGTGATTTTACTGCATAATGTGGATCTATTCTAAGAGCTTCGTAATACTTCTGAATTCCCTCCTGTGTATTGCCAGAAAGCTTTAAGCTTGTACCAAGATCTGTTAAAACAATGGCTAAGCATTCTGCAGCTGTTTTATATGAAGGATCTGCTTTCAAAGCCTTCTGATATGACTACACCAAGTAAAAATTAATCAAGTATTAAGATCAACCACCATGAGGCCAATTCCAATGGCATGTCATTTCATAAACAACTTCACCTTGACAAAACAAACTGCAGAATATTTGAAAAACAAAAACGAAAACAAAACATGCATAGGACAACAGGTTATATGCCATAAAAAATTAAAAAAAAAAAAGAAAATAGAGGAAAAAGGACTAGTGTTACATCTACTGAGAGAAACAAATAAAAAAATGCAATCAGAGACATCAACACCGAAAAAGGACATGACGATGGTACAATCAATCATAATAAATCTGATTCAGAGACATCAGATTTATAATAGAACTAATTCAGAGACATCAACACCGAAAAAGGACATGAGAATGGTACAATCAATCATAATAAATCTTATTCATGAAATATACCCCTTTCAGCGCAAACTGAGGGAAATAAAATTTTCATGTTACACAAAAAATGTTGCTTCTATATAGAACTAATTCAGAGACATCAACACCAAGAATGGACATGAGAAAGGTGCAACATATCAAAATAAAACTGATTCATGAACTAAAATTTTTTCTGTGCAAACTAATATACAATTGTACTAAAAAACACCATCTTAAATGTCTACATTTTTTCCATAATGAACATGAACTACTTCTCCCAAGCATACCTCCGCAGCCTCTACCAGTCGACCCTCATCTTTGTACAATATACCACAATGTGTGAGGGCACATGCATTCTGCGGATCCAGCCTGACCGCTTCAGCAAAACTATCAAAAGCAAGCCTTCCCATATTCTGCATCTGCAGGCATATGCCCTTTCCAATGTGAGCTTCAATGTTTCCACTATCTTTCTCCAAGACACTCTCATAAATAGCAAGAGCATCAACAAATTTGTTTCTGGACCGAAGAATATTGGCATAAGAGAGACCATCTTTCCCTTCAAACCCCTTCAAAGTTGCAGCTATACCAACAGGAGAACCACTTGCAGTAGGAGAAGGCTGTGACCCTTTCAAGAAACCATTATCTCCAGCATATTCCTGCTCTCTCCCATTTCCATTATTTTTCTGAGTCCATGCCATCTGGAAATGTCAAAAGTCTCCCTTTCCTATATCAATATCAATAAACACATTGGACTAAACATCAAGAAAGCATCACAAAGATAACCGCTCGATAGTATCTAATAGAATAAAAAGCATGACAGGACTACCCAAAACAATGTAGAATAGTAGAAACGAAATGAAATTTTTTTTCTTTCCATCATTTAACGGCATTGAATCACGGACTTGAAAACCTTAAATATGATACAAGATAATTGAAGTAACTCCCGCACTGAGAAAAGCTATTCTCTTGAACCCAAATCACTTTATACAAAGCAAAACCCTAATGAAGAAAAAAAAAAGTATCACATCACAGAATAAGTTCCAAAACCCAGTTAAACCCACCACCAGTAAAAATGAAATATTAGGGATTTGCAAAAATGGGATCCCAGTTTATGCAATCTGAGACACATAAACAGTAAAAAGAAGAAAAAGAAAGCACAAAAAAAGAAATAAATGGGAAATCGAAGAAATTAGGGATTTGATACTCACATTCAAAACAGAAAAAGCCAGCGAGAGATTACCAAACAATGGAATTTCTTGGCGCACTATGAACTCTGTTTAGAGTGGCGCATGATAAGCAGGTACGGGGCGTAGGTTAAGGTGGTGCAAGTAAAGAACAGAGTCAAGAAAAGTATGTAAATTCCTAAAGAGAAGATGAGGGAGGAAAGAGAGTGTGGATGAGTCCAATGTAGAAAAGGCATATGTGTCCGACACAGTGAGCTTTCGTCTCCGACACAGTGTGTTCAATGTGTCCCAAAACCCACAAAGGACAGGGAGGGAAAGTGTACGTCCTACCCCGGTTTGGTTTTGGGTCGGGACTACTCTTATCCGCGGGCAGGAGTGTAAACCAACAGGAGCCGAACATCAAATAATTTAAATTTTAATTTATTAAAATTTTTAAAATTCAAAATTAATTCATTTTAAATTTGAATTAAATATTAATAAATTTAAATTTAATTTATTTAATAAATAAATCAAAATTTTATTGAATTTTTATTAAATTAAATTTTAAATGACTCTAAAAAAATTTTACTTTCTTATTTTAAAAATTTTAATTTTAAAAATAATAAATTTCTCTATAAAATCTAACATATTTTATAATTTTAATAATTTTAATTTAAAAATTAATTTATTTTATAACTTTAATAATTTTAATTTAAAAATAATAATTTTTAAATAAATTTAATTAAATAAATATATTAACGAACTAACTCATAAATTTATAAATAAACGTAATTTCAATTTTAATAGATTAAAAATTTATAAATTTAAATTTGACTCATTTACTAAATAAATTTTTTTTATATTATTTAAACGAGATTTTAAATTTTTAAAATTATACATATATTTTTGAAAATCAAATAACTAATTAATTAATTTTACTTAAATACAAAGACAATTGTTCTAAATAAAATTAAAAAATATTGAATTGACTTATCACTTTAAAATTTTATCATGGTTATATATATATATATATATGAAATTTGTTATTTAATCCATTTATTATAATAAAATTAATTATTTAATTTCATATTTTAAAAATGTATTAAATTAATTTTATATTTTCTAAAATATTAACTATTTATTGTCTTTTTAAAATAATTAATTATATATAGCCATTTTTTTCATTTAAAATAAAATAATTTAAATACTTTTTTATTAATATTTTTTTCATTATATAATTATTTATAATTTTTAAATTTCAACAATTTAATATTATAATTTTAAAATAATAACTTATTAATTTTATAAAACTAATAAAATTAATTTTTATGTAATAAAATTAATTAAATAACTAAAAATCTAAAATAGTATACATTAGTTAATGTATACCTAAAAACAAATAGATTAAATTATTAATTTTATTAAATTATATAAAAATAAATAATAATTATTTCAAAAATTAACGTAGAAAATCACTTAAAAGTACAAATAATCAAATACATGAGAAAAAAAAAAACATAAAATTTTATTATAATCAGTCATAACTGAATTTCAAACTCGAAATTCCATATCGTTATAAAAGCAATTCGAACCTGTTAACATAATTTGACTGTTAGCTTCACCTTCCCTTCACTTCGTTCCCTCCCATTTAATCACCCTCTCGTCTCTCCTCCGTTCATTACCCACCGAACTTCTTCGGCAGAATTTTCCACCGATGTAAGCATATCTCTCCTCTCTCTCTCTCATTCTTTCAAGAATGGCCACTTCGATGTGGGTGTCTAGCTTATGTTTTCATGTCATCTCTGTTATGAGTTTTTGAAAAATCCTTCACTCTCTTCCCTTTTCTTGGTAGAACTATCACATTTTATATGCTTTTTTTTTTTAATGCTTTCATTTTGGACTTGATGTGTATATAGAGCAGCCATGCAAAGCCCTTCAGAGAATAAAAGAGTAGGCATCTACACCTACATGGCTCAGTGGCCTGTTTATGCCATCTCCTGGTCTGTCCGCCATGACAAGAAACACCGTTTAGCCATCGGAAGTTTTCTTGAAGACTACAGCAACAAAGTTGAACTCGTTCAATTCAATCTTGAGACTTGTGATTTCTCCACCGATAACCGCCTCGTCTTCGACCACCCTTATGCACCCACAAACGTAATGTTCTTCCCCTCCGAGGACGGTGCAAATCCAGATATTGTAGCAACCTCCGGCGACTATTTACGTCTATGGCAAATTTATGACGACAGAATTGAACTAAAGTCCCTTTTGAATGGCAACAAGAATAGTGAATTTAATTCAGCTATAACTTCTTTTGATTGGGCAGATTTTGATGTTGGTCGAGTGGCTACATCTAGTGTAGACACTACATGCACGATCTGGGATATAGAGAAGGAGACTGCAGACTCTCAATTAATTGCACATGATAAAGAAGTATATGATATCTCTTGGGGAGGATTTAATGTTTTTGCTTCTCTTTCCGGCGATGGTTCAGTTAGAGTTTTTGACTTAAGGGACAAAGAAAGATCCACTATAATTTATGAAAACCCAATTCAAGATTGTCCTTTGTTAAGACTAGAGTGGAATAAATTTGACCCAAGATTTGTAGCAACAGTTGGTATGGAAAGCAATAAGGTGGTAATTTTAGACATTCGTTTTCCAACTACTCCTTTGATGGTGCTGTGCAAGCACAAGGCAAGTGTCAATGCTATATCTTGGGCTCCGGTGACCGGACGACAAATATGCTCGGTTGGCGATGATTCTAGAGCTCTGATATGGGAAATAGCGGAAAACAGTGTTGGTAGTGACATAGAGCCTGATATGTGGTATGGATCAATGGCTGAAATCAACAATGTACGTTGGTCATCTGTTCATTTGGATTGGATCGCCATAGCTTCTTTGAACAAATTACAGCTATTGAAGGTTTAGAAGATTGCAAAACATGTCATGTATGAGTCTTTAGATGAAGACATGTCCTAACATCAATTTAATGTGCAACGATCCACTAGCACAATTTAATGTAAGGTTCGCCGAAAAGATAAATAATGTGTGTAAGAATTATATAGGATTCAAAATTTTATTAAAATTATTATAATTTTGATATCGGTCTAAATTACAAGTTTTTTTTTTTATTTTTTGATAAAAAAATAATTTAATAAATAACAAAATGTATTAAAAAAATAAAATAGTATGGTGGGATTTTGAGTTAGATTGAAACTTAATAATTTATTATAAAATATCATATTGAAAAATTATATAAAAAATTAATTAATTAATTTAAAATATAAAATATTATAATTTTAATTAATATTTATAATTTTAATACAAAATTATTTATGATTTTTGAAAATTTGAAAGCTAGAACTCTTAAAATTCCCAAATCTGCTTTTTATTTTATTTCTTAAAAAGAGAGAAAAGGAAAGTAGCGGGAGCACGATTCGTCCCTTCACTATTCTCGACAGCAGAGCAAAATCGGATCCTTCAGTTTCTTCGTTGAGAAAAAGACAAGAAAAAATGGCAATGACCATTGAAGGTAATGCTTCTTAATCTCTTTCGATAATTTCTGCTTTTTCCTTACCATTTAAAATCTAGATTAGGTCATCTTTTATTTCGTTTAGTTTTGTATTAATTCCACCTTTTTATAGAATTTGGAAGAATTTCTTGTTCAATTACTCATCCCATTCAGGTTTTGTTTTAGTTTTCGACGGTTTAGATTTGAAATAGTATGGATTTTGAGTTCAATTCCACATAGGAGAATTTTTTTTTCTCCATTAGGCTATTCGTCTGTTTGTTTCTCGGGAACGACAAAGTAGAAATTGAGGGCTTCAAAAATGGGATTTTTTTTTTACAGTATCTGTTGTTTTATTAGTTTAGTTTGGTTTAAATTCCATTGTCTACTGATAGAACTTGCTGCAAATAATGGGCATACCTTTTGGTATGTTCGAAGCCTACTTATACTAGTATAAATTCTAAGTTGGAATCATCTGTAATTTATGGACTTACGGTTTCATTATCGACTCTGTTTATTCATAATCATGTATTTCCCTGGGGGCTAAACTATTGTAACGTAGTGTATATCCTTATTTCCTATTGATTTCAGGCATGCAATAGTGTTTGTTTGGGCTTGCTTTTTTTATATATTTTTTCATAATAAGTGATTTCTGCTGCTAACTTTTTT
This sequence comes from Cnidoscolus chayamansa, assembly GCA_948266635.1. NCBI lineage: Eukaryota > Viridiplantae > Streptophyta > Magnoliopsida > Malpighiales > Euphorbiaceae > Cnidoscolus > Cnidoscolus chayamansa. The sequence goes on along the minus strand of CAOGCB011638405.1, from coordinate 582 downwards.
ATGTTGGTGTGCATTTCTGCTCTGGTGTTGCTGAATGGGCATTGACTTTTTGTCCGCAGTGTAAGTTGGATGCTTTAATCTGTAATTTTACCTTTTCTTAATATTTGAAATAATGTATTAATATGTTAATTGAAATGCAGGCTTGCTGGGCTTGCTTTTATGTTTTCAGCTAGCATTCTACTGCAAATATTGGTATGCTTATTTTTTTTATTAGATTGGTTGCATTGGGATAACCTTGTCTTCTTAATAATTATCTAAATAGATTTTTCATTGATATTGTTGTCATTTAATATCATGTCTGGTGGAATTATTATTTTTAAGGGTTTATTAGCTAATATTAGATGTACTATTTTTTTTATTTTATTTTATTTCAGACTTTTTATTTTTCATATGGAAGATATTAATGCCCGCCCACTTGAAGGGCCTTGAATATTGATCCAGTTACTGTTATTTCACTTTTGTTGTTGAGTCAAATGATCTTATTTTGTGCTTATGTTTTCTTTGCCAGATTGGAATACAAAATGTAGTTTTATTCCAAGTAATCTGACTCCTTCAGATAAGATGATGGATGGATGAACCATA
>CAOGCB011637578.1:0-16213 GCA_948266635.1 Cnidoscolus chayamansa | reverse complement strand
AAATTGCATATTTTAATATAACTAAATAATAATTTCCCATATAATTAATTTAAATGGCAAAAATATTTGAATTCTAATTGAGAGGCATTTCCAATCAAAATAATTCAGAAATATTAAATTAATCAAAGGCACATGAAAAATATCTTAGACGGAGATAATGAAATTCCAAATTTGCCATCAGCATCTGGTCTAAAAGTCACAGAACATGCCCTCTTGTAGGGTCATAACCGGAAATTTACATGATTTTTTTTAAAAAAGAAAAGGTGTCGGTTGAGGAGTGGATGTCCTCAAAGAAAGCAAGACCTTTGTTATTTTATACAAAGCGAAAGATCAAAAGACAGAACAAATGAACCGTTGGCAACAGCTGGAAGGCACCGAAAGAAGACAAAGCCACCGGTTCAACTGGACCCGCTTCAAAATCATTGATTTTCATAGACCTTAATTGAGACATCACATACTTAAATAGTTCAATGTTTTGTTTTAGTTGGGCTTAATCGGACCGGATCATCTGATGAAAGAAGAAAATCAAAACCGAATTTGGTTTGAAACTAAATTAATTTGTGGCCACAGCTTTTGGCCATTAAAGAATAGGACACTGTCCCCAAACGCATGTGACCTCCATCAACTGTCTCCAACCCTTCAACCCCCTATATAAACTACCCAACCTTCCCACCACACCAGCAGTGTAGACCTCCGCAAATTCTTGGAAAGTTTCGTTTTCTGCAGCAACCAAACAGGAAAAGCAGCGATGGAGGCATTGAAAATGAGAGTATATTTGGCCATTGTGGTTGTGCTCATGGCAGTTTGTGCTGTTGAGAATGTGGGTGCTCAGGAATCACCAGCTCCAAGCCCTGCTTCTGATGCCACCATTTTTGTACCTACAGTATTCGCATCTCTTGCATCTCTTGCTTTTGGACTCCTCGTCTAAATGGGTATTTGAATTTGTTGTGATTCATCCTCTTCTTCCCCAGATTAGATTTGGGTCTTTGATAGGCTATTTGTTGGGTTTGTAATTATGGGGTTTGAGGGATTTTTTTTATTATCATTTATATTTCGTTATGTTTATCATCATTTCATTACTTTTATAATTGATGTGATTTGCTTTGCTTTGCTTCTCTATTTCACTGAAATTTTTATATTTTATTTAAATTTCATTTTACTGTACCTTATGATGCTGAATTATGCTAATAAAATAATTTCAAATAAATAATAATTAGAAAAAAAACACTCGTAATCAAAGAGATATCAGTTCAGAAAGTTGACAATGGGCAGCTAATGTTTTGCACAATCTGTAGCGAATCTTTGAAAATTGAGAAGAAGGATGAGCTGCACATGCCCACTTGATTCCAAAAGATTTAAAATATGGGATAATTTTTAATTTTTAAATAATATATTAAATAATTTATATTATTTTTAAATTATTAATTATTTATTCATTTTTAAAATAATATATTAAATAATTTAAAATACTTTTATTTTAAATTTTAATATATAATTATTTAATCTGTATTATTTCATTATTAGGTATTAACTATTAGTTAAATTAAATATTTTTTAATATTTAAAAATTCATTCATTTTAAGGGATTTATTTATTTATTTATTTTTTGTAAGGAAAAAGAAAGAGAAGGGAAAAGGAAAAGGAACAATGTACCTGCAGCCCTGGGCATGGGCCAGGTCAGGTGGATCCATGGCTCTAACTTCTCACTTAAGATCCATGGGTATAAAACGAGGGCATTATAGTAATTACAGGTGGCACAATATGGATAAACCCTAATCCCCAATCTTTAAAACCCTGCTCGCTCTGCAAAGCGGTCGCCATCTTTTACATCGCGTCCCCCTCTCTCTTCTTCTTCTTCGATAACAATTCAGAGAATTAAACCTGAAGATCGTAACTGCCTTTCAGAGTAGCCGTGTGAATGCTAATACAGTTTCATAATTGGCTTAGTTAAGAGGCAAATATCAATTTGTTTGATCAATCTATGGTTGGTCATTCATTATCCGAGGCCTTTTTGAGGGGACAATCTTGCTTTTTCTTCCATCAGTTGTCCTCCAAGCAGCCTTGGACATCTAAGCAGAAAAGACCTCCAGGTTTTTCTCTCTCTTTCTTTTTTTTTGGCTTCATTTTTTTAAAATATCATCAATTTCTTCGCCTCAGAATAACCAGAAGGTTCATGAACACAATGCCGTTTGGTTCAGACAGAGGCGTAGATTAATTCGAATCGGTTTGAGAGAAAGGAAATTTCCCTTCATTTTCTTTCTTAGATGGATTCGGATATTATTTTATATTTCTTATAATTTTCGTAAATTATAAAGAAAAACAGATGAATTGATGTTTTTTTGGTCAGAAAACTCATCAGTGGATGAATCTACAATCTTATCAAAAGAAATCCTATGACATGGTCTGTCGATGCTACAGAAGATGGATATAAACAAATCCACTAACACAGATGATTATCTTGAGATTCGGTTACTAACCCTACCCAAATCATTACAAATGTGGGCCTAATCCCATCGTAATTTGTATCATGATTTCATAATACGGATTAGATGGGTTCATGATTCATGATTATGTTCACAGTTGATTACACTTTTTCTTCTGTTATTATTCATTTCTACTTTTAAAAAATTAAATTTTTTTTTAAATTATTACCTAGAATCTTAATAAATCTGATCCTGAGTGCCCAAGGAAAAGTATGTAGTTCCAAGATTAGACCAGAAGTGTTAAATGGAAAATAAATAAATATTTTATTAGTAAAATTAGAGAACTATAAATAAATAAATAAAAAATACAAAACCAAAATTGAAAAACATAGTTGCGTAAGAGAAGTGATGAAGTGGACAATTTCATAAGTGGGCAAATATTATTTGTATTTGCCAGACGCCAAATCAAGCAAACCAAAGAACACATTTTCAACCCCAAAAAAATGAACATTTCAAACACAAACCAAAATGCAAATTTGACAATTGCTGAATTGGTGTCGGTGTAATTATGAGGGACACCCATCTAACTCAACCAACCCACCAATTTGCATTTATTTCCATATACATGGCACCCATCGTATGCTTCCATGTGGGCTTTCACATCAACCAATTCTAGTGAACCTCATATGTCTGCCATTTTTGACAATCAATCAGTCACTCTATTGCTTTGCCCACGTCAATTGGTTTATGGGTAACTCACTCTATCAAGTGGGTCATCACTCGATGAATCTCTTTTGTTTGGATTGTTGGGTTGTTCTTATCAATCACTTTCTTATTCATTACCTATACAAAAAAAATATCTTCATGTAATAGATATCATTAGCTAGGTAATTAGGAGCATATCTAATTTAATCCACGACTTCCAAGGATAAATGATCTTTAATGGCCAAACCATCCTCATATTTCTGTCAAAATTTTTATTAACAAAAATAATTAATTAGATAAATGAATAGTCACAATGAATCTGGCAGTATGCAAATATTTGTAAATATTCTAATTTAATTCTAGATCTTATAAGGATTAGAAGACAACTGCTTGGGTCAATGCCCACAACAACACAAGCTTTTTGCTAGTGCTACTAGTTGATCACAATAAAGATACCAACCTCCTATTTTTGGTTTTGTACATATGCATAGGGAATCTCTATTACACAGGATTTATCAGAATCTATACACAACCAAATATCCCATATATGTTCTCTATGTATAAAACACGAAGAGAAAACCATTTATTAAAGCTTTTAACATATAGACATAACAGATTCATCACCACAATTGACATCAACAAACAATTGGGATTTTTCTGTGATTTGAATTTTGCTTCAAAGACCATCATAATAACCTCCAAAAGATATGTGAGCTCTAGCAATGGGAACTCCTCTTACTGCTGTAATTGCTTCATTGAATGGGGTTGCATGGTGAACCACTTGCTTAATCCTCTATAAGAAGTAGTTGGCTTGATCATTAGCTCCAGCAAATAAACAATCAATTATAAAACATGTCAATTTGATCAAGGACCATATCCTGGTGACAGGGATTCTTGATCAAGAAATCAAATTAGCCACCATCCAAAGTCTACCTAACTGATCTATGAAATTAGTACTAAATTTCAGCATAGTAATATCATTTATAGAGAAAAAAATTTGGGTAATCTAACAAATTTTCAGAAACACAAGAAGAAGATAGGTGCAAACCTTGTCTTCATTGTAAATCTGGAACCTCAGCTTTTGGTTCAGTTGCTGTTTGTTTCTTTGATGGCTTCCAAAAATGACTATACAAACAGTAGCAGCTGCAACACCAAAGGAGCAAATAGCTCCAATTCCATTCAAGCTCCACTTCCATAAATTCAAGCCACCATTATTCTCGTCCCAATTAACCTCTTCCAGTTCCTTAATTTCTTTTTCATTGTTGATTCTTGGGGAGCTAATCTTGGTCTCCAAGATATCACCTGTATCCTCGAAGTTAAACTTGCCAGCATCAATTTGAGGAGGCACAAAGCTTTTGGTTGTTGGGGACTTCGGAGAGTCCATTTTCATGTCGACAAATTCATTTTCCTTCATTTTCTTGAAGAAAACTTGTGAAACTGGGTCTTGATCAGCTTCTTTTGAAGCTATATCAGGACCCTTGACTTCTGGCATGATCACAGAAGGCAACACCCTGATGTCAGTAGGCTTTGATTTGTCTTCTTGTTCCTCACCAGTGGTGATTCTTGTTGTTTCCAACTGAAATGGAACTGGAACAAGTTGGTTAGGCACCATCCTCGAATTTCTTGGGGGTGAAGATGGGCACACAAAGTGGTTCATATCGAACACACTTTTTGAATTGGAGCTACGATTGCTTGCTGGAAGATCGTTTTTTTCACCATCTTCATGGTAATCAAGAAATCCCCCATGGGGCAAAATTTCCCACTCTTCAATATCCATTCCTTAGTGGGAAAAATTCTTTTTCTTTCTTGGAATAGATTTTTTTTTCAGGTCTTGGAATAGAATTGGATCAAAGAAATGGGTCGAGATATATATATACACGGTGGTTACGATCTAAAGTTGAATTATTGATCAAAGAAGGTGGGCTTTTCATGGATTGTTGCGTGGAATATTGATTAGTAAAGAGAGCTAATTAAGGCCATCGCAGCATGGTGTCTTCTAGCTCTCTGGAGTGTCCAAATTGAACCCAGAGGCAAGGAAGACAAGTATGATATGGTATGATGCATGGTATGAGATCTTATCCTTGCAAAAGGGGACAATAAAGGAGGTGGTCCATGGGGACCCACTTAAGAGCATGCCTTCTTTCATAGGTTTTCTTTGGGTATTTCTTTTAGATTTTAATATCTTTATGTTTGATTATTATAATGTTACTTTGGATAAATCTTAGCCAACGGTAATGATCACTTGTCAAACTAATGGCCACAGGCCAGCACATAACTTCTAGTTCTTCTTTGTTTTTTTTTTTTATTAAAGTTGTTTTTTTAAATCAACATTTGGGAGATGATGAGGAAAGAGAGAGAGAGAGAAGAGCTTGTTTTAGGTAGAGATTCCCTACAAAGAGTCACACTCTCTTCAAGGGAAGGTGAGCAGCGGTTGCTTGTGAAAGTTTGCTTGGAATGAAAGTGACTGGTTGGGTTATTCAACAGAAAAAGATGAAAGTGATATCCCCACAACTGTCCATAGCTCGGTATCTTTCTTTCACTTTTACATTAATCAACGTTCCTTATCTCCCTCTCTCTTTTCTAATTTTAAATAACAATAATAACAATAATAATTAACGGAGAAATTTGATTTTATTACAAAGAAATTGTTTGATTTTATTAAACAAGGTCTGAATTTCAATCCTAAATCATAAGATAGTTATTTTTTTTTATAGTGAAGCTTATAGTCTTAAAATGAATAATTGGATGATATAAGAACATTAATGAGTATTATAACAATACAAAGATAAATTAATATGATAGTACAGTTAGTCGTGTGGATACATGCTCATGTACTTTGACATTTGGACAAGCTAATGTAGCTAATTGATTATAAAAGGTTTAAAACCCTTGCTTCTTGAATGCTCAAGTCTTGACGTGCCTATGGCTAATTGGCACTCATAAAGAATCTATTTTTAAAAACACAAAAATAGCATTTTAAACATAATAAGAAATGTTTTAGATGCATTTTGCTGAATTTATTGCACCATTCCATGCATTTGAGAGGCAACATTTTCCCCTTTTGCTTCCACTCCCATACAGCATACATACATGTATGTACTTTGCAAGTAAAACCCATAAAAGGATAATTTTGTTTTTGGTCGATTTCTGCTTGGGGCAATAAGAACAAGTTGCAAGCAATTAACTTTTTCAACTTATACATACACATTTTTTTTTAATGACATTTTATAATAAAACATTTCGTAAGTTGGGGCCAAAAGAGAAATGAAAAGCAAATGCAACAGTTGGAATAATGGGCAAGAAAGCAAGCCAATCCATACATACTTGAATGCCAAAACAAATCCCCGGAGGAGGAGAAGAGGCAAAATCAAAAGGGTCCTGGTGTGGTGACATCACTATTTCACCAACAAGAGAATGTGAAGAGGAGGTTCCTCCAAATGACAAATAATATACAAAAAGGGAAAAGCTGTTCTCAAATATACATGCCTGTTTTACTTCCTCCCAAAACTCAAACAAAGGACTTCAGCTACAATAATCAGCCTTTAAATATCAATAAAAATTTTAACAGAGAGAGAGGGAGAGAGAGAAAGACTACCTGTCTTGACATTGAAAAACAGATGTTATACATTATCATTAAGCCCTTTTCTGATCTCATTCAAATCCCACAGGAAGATGGCATCTGTGTTAAGAATGCGACCTGCCTGATGATGAAGATTCACCCAATGAAACAGAAGCCAGGGAAGAAGCCCAAACCCGACAATTTTTGGCCCTTTCGTGGAAGTTCCTTGTCTTGCATAATTTCAACCTTGTCCAGATCCAGATCCTCCTCACATCAATCATATGCAGGATACGACCCAATAATTGACTTGTCTCACCAAATATTTCCAAGTTGAAATGAGGAACATATGACACACAGAAAGCCTTGAGATGAGATAACACTTTTGGAGATATAAATAATAGTACTCGTAAACAAAGGAACAACATGGCCAACACTAAATATGTTTCCGTTTTCATCATCTCCTCCAAGGAAGACCCAGCCCATGGCTGCATGATTGATTCTTCACGATTGGCCAAACTTGTTAGCTCATCTTCAGTAAAATACATAACTGGTCTGAGTCCTGAATCACATATATGTTTGTTATTTAACAGGAAGTACAAATTTTACGGATAATGTTCATTTGTATAGTGATGAGGTTCTGTTACAAGGATTAGTTGACAGAAAAATGGCTCAGTGTTTTAAACACCTTTCACAGAAGAAAATTCTGAGAGCAAGAACAAGAATGCTGCAACACTGATACACATAATTCTCTGTACAGACAAATACAATTACCTGTTGTCTTCTCATAAAATTCAACAAGGGATCGCAGATTCCTTGGCCCATGATATTGCACTTTTGATGTCTGGTTGATCATTAACAATGATGGCAAACTATGAATTCCATATTTTGAAAATACACTGCAAAAGATAAATGATAGAACATTGATATCAGGAAAAGTACAGCTTAGTCAAAATACAAACTTGCTTTTTGATGCAACATATAAAGAACAATCATTTGTAAAGATTGCAAAAGTTTCGAGCAAAGTACACCCAAAGACAGCAATCAATTTAAGAAGCAAGGAATAACAAATAATCTAAAAAATCTCATCCACTTTCCCCCTAGATTTGTGAATAACAGTGAACTACAAAATCTAGAGAATTAGAGATAAAGACAATCATTTGTGAATTCATGAATGTGTACAAATATAGAGGCATAATCATTGTTCAAGCACTAGACATATCAAATCAAAGAGAGTTTACATCTAATAATGAGTTCTTTGGAAAAACTACAAAAAAAGGTGAACATTATCTCAAAAGATCACATCCCAGTTAATTTATATTATGAAATATTATTACACAAAATTGTGTTAATGGCATCATACCTCGGGAGGGCTGAAGATTGCTCAACGGCCAAATGCTCTATTTGAGGAAACATCGAACCAAGCATATTAAATATAGGACGCAAATTGCTTGAGAACGGGCACCAGGAAGCATAGAAGAGTACAGATGTGTATGAGTGTCTCTGCTTTGAAGTCAAAGCTCTGTCCAGAAAGTTTCCACTCACCTATTGACAACATGTAATATATGCTTCAGCACTACATAATAAAGTAAGAGCAGAGGATTGTTTGAGACCAATCAAACTGAATAAAAGTGAAATTATACTAGCAACCTCAAAAGAATGAAGACAACATAGATTTTTAAGCAAGTCATAAAAACTGGTGTAGATAGATGATAAATTATGTATAGACAAACTTGATCAAGATACAATATAGTTTGAATCATAATACCTCAAATAGTTGTGATTTTAAGTCCAGGTGGAACCAGTTTTTAATGAAACAATTAGAAAAGAAACACAGATGGAGCCGAGATACAAGATTAAAGCCATAAATGATCATAATAACTAATCCAACTATCATAAATTGTCACATAAAGTGTAGAATTCAATTTCATTTAGACCATTTTATGTTGCTGGAATCAATCTAATTATTGGGATGTGAATTGGAATTGCTATTCACACAAAGTGGCAGATAGTAATTGATATCTATTTCAATGTGATAACAGGTTTTTATATAAACATGCATCACTTTAAATTATCTGTTTATAATGTTTCACAAATGCTCACAACTTTTCTAAAGCAGAATTTAACTAAAGCTTGTGCTTTGATATTGAGTTGATGCAGAATTTATCTATCTCTTACACTAAACTAATGCAGAACTCAGGGATCACAACTGGATCCAAAAATTATAACACACAAATTTAGTAAGAATTCAACTATAGATAAATTAAGAAGACAGATATCTTCCTACACTTTTAATTAATTTATAATTAAGAACGCAAATAATAGGACAAATAAACAAGAACGAATAACGCAACAATACTTATTTTGATAAATTATACCATTCTTAGTGCAGCAATGAATGAAGCTCTTTTTGAAGAAAATTCATAAAGAAAAATAACACTCATATCAATAGATTTGCTACCTCTATGGGTTTTATATAGTGTTACAATGTTCTCCTAAATTATGCATAACTCCTATTGCCAAAAAGAAGATAAAATCAATCCTATTTAACTTAGGAGATAAAAATCCTAAAAACAGCATACTACCACTAATGTGCATGCCCCACACCAGATACGAGCCTGTTTAGTCTATTTTAAAGCCCAAAAATAATACATATGTAGCCACACAAAAACGAATGCATATGCCCACATGCTGCTTAACGTGCTTTCTTAAGTTAGACTTAATTGTTTTAATTTGGCTCATCTTCAATCTTGTTTAATTTAAGTCCATAAAGCTGAAGTAATGATACCATGCGCTTGTCCTCAAATTTGCTTTCTTCCGGCCCACAATGAGATTCCATCTCAAGCCCATCACATATTTCCTTTAAAATTAAGCCCACATAGGCTTAATAGTCTCCTTTCAACTTCTTGGCCTGAGATCTTGTAATTGGACCGCTCGCAAAGACTAGATCTTCAATGGATATTTCACCTTCCTTACCATGATGATTTGGGCTTATATCAAGTAGTGTTAAGATGGGCTTTTCTTTTTTGTTAGTCCCTTGCGACCCATAGACCATAGTTGTATTGCAAGTTTGCAACCATTAAACTCTTGTAAAATCATTCAGATCACATAAGCTTGGAATCTCTCCTTTAGCTTCTCGGGCTGCAACATTCTAATAGGCTTAATAGGCTTAAGTATAATGGCGATCTCCTCTTCTAGCGTATCCATTCCTTGACACTCCATGGCACGGTGATCCATGTAAGTACTTTCTTATTTGCATTTTTAGCTAGTAGCATGCGAAATTCATTTAAAATTAGCTTTGTTCTTCCAACTATTAAACTGAAATGCAAATTCAACACGTCAGAATAAATCAAGAGAATTCAATGTAAATTCATTCATGAATTTGTTGAAGAAAAGTAGTAAACATATATCATCCATTTCCAGCGAGGTTCTCTGGAACCAAAGCTACAATTACAAAAGTAGAAAAGATAATTCTTGGCAAGGATGGGGCTAGAGTGGGGATTTTCAGGTCTTCTCAAGATAAATCCATAATATGAACTCTACTGTCCAGAAAAAGAGGCTACTGCTCCAAAATTTCTACGGTACAGAATGGACATGATTTTCAACAAGAATTGAGGGATTATCTTGACATTACACCTCAGTTCATGGAATATGCATCAAAAGCAATTGAAATTTCAATGCCACCACAACTGATAAAAAGAGTAATCCTTAAGCTTTTCATAAATAAATTAACAAACAAGTCCACACTGTCAATACCAGGAACCTAATTATGTTGAGGATATGAACTATACTTTCATTAGTTTGGGGCAATAAAATTCTATTTGAAGCATCAAACTAGAAAATAGACATCTAATTACAAAGTGCACTGAAGCTTTTCAGAATTTCAGTGGAGTAGATGCAATGTACATCTGCATTTGGTGCTGCATCCCTTCTGCTTCATATATACTCATTCTCAATCTGCTCCTTGTATGCTCACATATCCATTTAGCGTTATCTATAGCACACTCATTTATATTCTATTCGCATTGCAGTTTGAAGAACTTTCCATTCATATTAGCATGGATTTTTTTTTTTATCAAGACAGCAATTCTCTATCTTAATTCTCCTATGATTCTACCTTAATCATTCTCGCATGATTCTACCTTAATCATTCTCCCAACTCCCAAGATATCCATGTCTATGTTTTTAGTGGTTGTAATTTTATATATCTTCATATTGTAATAGCTTATTACTCAAAGCCAAAATGTTTCCAATCTTATGTTTGGTCACATTGTGTAACACCCCAATTTGACGACTGCCACTACAAAACAACATATATCCTTTTCAACATGTTTTTTGGGAGAACTAACTTCCCAGAAGGTCACCATGCTTTGTCCTTGTTTACATGTTTTCTGGGAGAACTAACTTCCCAGAAGGTCACCCAACTTGTAATTGCTCCAAGCCAAGCATGCTTAACTATGGAGTTCTTATGGAAAGACTTCCGAAAAGAAGGTGCACCTTGTTGATATAGATACTACCAATCAAATCTCTTAAGCTATTCTCAATTGTACAGTCTCATACCTGCACAATCTTGAAATCACTCAACTGTGCAGTCCCATCCCTACACAGTCTCAGAATCCCTCTTTTTCGAGTGTGGGATCGATTCATTCATGTATCCTTCCACCTAGAAGCCTGCCAAAAGTCGCTCCTTGTCCGTGCTCTCTCTAACATCGGCAATCACTTTCTGCCCTCTTCGGTCCTGGGTATTACACCTCATCTTCACTATCTCCATCACTACTTATATTCATATTTTGTGTCCTAGTGATATTAACTTCAACTACATCTTCAGAAAAGTGAACCTTATTCAATTTTTTTGTCAACTAGAACATCAAATGCACTGTCTTCCCCAATATCATTAATACTAGAATCTCTTTCATTCACTCCTAGTGCAATAGATTTATTCTCTGTATCATCTCTCCCATCTATAACAATAGTATTGCTTTTGAATTCAATAAAAATCTTTAAAAATTCAAACTCAACACCCTCTTTCAGCATCTATTTCACCTTAAAATCATTATAAATAAGGGTTTGATATTTCCAATCACCTCTGGGTTTATAGTAGGCATCTTTGAAACTTCACCATATCCTAATTCTTGGCATTTCTTCTCCATATCATTATAATTAAGTTCTTGACAATTGCACCATCAAAGTGGTCTGATTTTTCTCTTAGAGTACTTTATCAATGGTGGTTCACTAAAGGCACCACCCACATATACTTCCATAGGGAAATTATTATGAGAGATGTAAGAAAGTTTAGGATTTCATCAATCAAACAAATACATGTAAAAACTATTATAATCAGCACCATGTAGGGATGCTAAAAATATCAGTAATATATGTACAATAACTATAAATGTGGTACCATATTGTAATAAAAATTTAGAGCACAAACCCATTAATAAATTTTTTTAATCTTTATAAATAAAGATGCATACCGCAGCTTTTGCCTCAAATATGTCTTCCAACTCATTTTCTTACTTATCATTTTGAAGCATAATGTGTGTTGTTCTCTGGCTTCTTATGGAGCACAAAAGCCAACTTTCTCTTCTTCGGGACCACTGTGTCTCACTCTTTTTCTCTCTTTCGAGACTAATATTTTTCTTTTAATCTTTGTAATGAAGCATTGAATTATGAAAACGTTATGGATTTAATTTGAGATGGGTTAAGGGTGGTTATGGGTTAAGAGTGGGTTAGATGATTGATGACATAAAGAGTTTGGAAATTTAATAATGGGTTAAAAGTTAGATTCTGATCGAAATTGATTTGAGACTTTGGACACAATCATGACAAAAGTAAAATATTTAGTTTAATTGCCTAAGAAAAAAAAAAGAATATAATTGAGTATTTTTAAAAAGGCATATATATATATATATATATATATATATATATATATATTTGAATCATCATCTTGGGTAATGAAATTTAGCAAAGGCTTGGAGTGAAAATAAAAAATAGTGTTAGTGGAACCCTAAGATTGATTGTAAAAATGTAATTTTGTATTGATAGAGTTGTAATAATGTTAAAAATACATTTTCCTAAGTCCTCATATAATACTTAGAAGGTCCCAATAGACAAGATGGTAGGTATGCACATTGAAATATGTTGCTTGCTCGCTAATGGACACATTTGTAGAAAATATCTTGCTCATGTATTGAAGTTTCTGACAAGTCATTGAAGCTAATGGAAATATAAGATCCCATTTTCTCTGTAAATAGATATAATATCACTTGAGTGGACAAATACATTTGCGATCCCAACTATTTTAAGATTTTGGACCAAAAAATGTTAAAAGTAAATATATGAAATGAATGTAAGACTTTTTCCATATTATAAAAATAAAAATAAAAATATAATTATAATATTTTATCAATAAATCTATACAGTGGCAGATCCAAAATTCTCTTCAGGGAGGGGTTCGCAACGCTCGTTGAAAGTCAAAATCGGCTCGTTGAAAGTCAAAGTCAGAGTTAAAGAAAATCATCAACAAATAATCATAATTTTGTTTTATTTATATGAAAATACTCAAACATGGTCTTTAAAAAATTTAAATTCATTTATATATTAAAATACAACTATTTTTTAGGTAGTAATAAATTTTTTCGAGTTTTCATATTCTGAAAACGAGTTAGAATAGCTTCATTCTCAATTTTCATATATATGTCTTTGTTAAGAAAATGGGTTGGTGGTTGGTTTGATGGTGAGTTTTGTTTTCCTGGTTCTGCTGCCGAAGAACAAAAAGAAATGTGGAGTGTGTTTGCTTCTTTTTGTTTCTGTTTACATTTATGCTTTAGAAAAAAAAAATACATATTACCAATACGCACCGTTTCATTAAATGATTACTTTATTTTATTATTTTTTTTCTTTCATCACCCTAATCTTCTTCTTCCCCGGCCACACTTTCTTATCCCTTTCTTCCTTACAGAGTCACAGCCACCGCCTACCATCCATCAAACTCCATTGTTGTAACTCAACCTCCAGCCCTTAAGGAAATTTTCCGGCAAGGGGTGGGCTCGAGCCACCCCCTGCCCTGGGCTGGATCCGCTACTGAATCTATACATCAATAATTTAAATAGGAAATAATATAATTTAATCAGTTTATTATTATTATTATTATTATTATTATTATTATTATTATTATTATTATTATTATTATTATTATTATTATTATTATTATTATTATTATTTACATTTGTGATAATGCATTTAAAATGTTCCAAAATACAAAAAAGTTAGATATGCAAATTTAATTATGTCATTTGGTAGCTTTGTGGAAAATTCTTAGTCTTGTGATGAAGTTTCTAAGAAGGGATTGAAGTCCATGGAAATGTAAAGATCTCTTTTTTTCTCCATAAAATTGACAAATACATTTGCTTAGGTGATGGATAAAATTATTACATCAGTTTGGGTGGAAATAAAAAATAAAAAATCCTTAATGTTGTATCAATATTTTTAATTTAAATTGAGGTATATATATATACACACTAAAATAGTGTTGAATGTGACTTTCAGTTGGGTCCAGCAATTAGATTATTAGACAGTATATATGCTATGCTTGTAGGGCAGCAGACACTGTAAATGGGTATTAACCAAAACTGAGTCCAAATCTAGCAATAAAATTGGCCTAAGAAAACACAGAGAAATGGTTAATAAATGTCGTGTTGAAGGAAGAATTAGCATACCACAAACCAAAAACCAATTTTGTATATGATGAAACCAAAGACTTTTTCAGAGGTGCATATACGTGTAGATTTAGAACTGAACAAGTCCCAGAAGATGAAATGTGCAATGAATTAAAATGGACATATATATTTGTGGAAAAGTCTTTTTCTAAGGAGTGATTGACCCGTCAGTTGAAATACATTGCTTTCTTTCTCTATAAATAGATACATAGATCCATAAGAGTGCAAACCTACAAGGATCCCTTGAGCTTATTCTCTGTTGTTTGATTAAATGGCAAGTTCATCTTTACTTGGCAAAATCCCTTTCACCACCCTCTCTATAGGTCTCTTCCTTGTGTTCCTACTTGCAAGCTTAGATACAACAGGTATCATCCATCTCTTCCCTTCGTTTTTCTTTTATTTTTTTGTAATGCGTCCAACAGATTTCGTCACTAATTCGCTAGTTGTTGATTCTTAATCCAGGTGCTCAAATAGGTGTTTGCTATGGAATGCTTGGAAACCTGCCACCACCCCCAGAAGTTATAAGTCTCTACAACCAGCATGGCATCAGCAGAATGCGACTCTACGACCCAAACCAGGATGCTCTCCGAGCTCTTGGAGGCTCCAATATAGAGCTCATTCTTGGCGTTCCAAACGATCAACTTCAGAGGATTGCTTCCAATCAAGCTGAAGCTGATATGTGGGTTCAAAATAACGTAAAAAACCATGGAAATGTTAAGTTTCGTTATATTGCAGTTGGAAATGAGATCAAACCCTCAACTGCTGAAGCAGATTCTCTCGGCCCTGCCATGAGAAATATTCTGAACGCACTCAATTC
The DNA here is from genome assembly GCA_948266635.1 of Cnidoscolus chayamansa. Classification (NCBI taxonomy): domain Eukaryota; kingdom Viridiplantae; phylum Streptophyta; class Magnoliopsida; order Malpighiales; family Euphorbiaceae; genus Cnidoscolus; species Cnidoscolus chayamansa. The sequence goes on along the minus strand of CAOGCB011637578.1, from coordinate 994 downwards.
AGCTGGCCTTGGAAGTATTAAAGTTTCCACTGCTATTGATACTATAGGCCTTACTGCAGATTCCTTCCCTCCCTCTAGAGGCTCTTTCACGCCAGAATATAGACAACTTATTGATCCTGTAATTCAATTTGTAGTGAACAACGGATCTCCATTGCTGGTTAACTTGTATCCATACTTCAGTTACAGAGATAGTCAAGGAAGTATCAATCTTGATTATTCTCTTTTCAGACCTGCACCACCAGTCCACGATTCAGACTCTGGACTTACTTACGAAAACCTTTTTGATGCGATGCTTGACACTGTATATGCTGCCTTGGAGAAAGCTGGTGGAGGCTCTTTGGAGATTGTGGTATCAGAAAGCGGTTGGCCTAGTGCTGCAGGTTTTGGAACCTCAATTCAAAATGCAGAAACTTATAACAATAACTTGATTCAACAAGTGAAAAATGGGACTCCCAAGAAGCCTGGAAGAGCCATTGAAACTTACATTTTTGCCATGTTTGATGAAAGCAACAAAGAGGGGGAAGACCTGGAGAAACATTGGGGACTCTTTTCTCCGGACAAGAACCCTAAATACCCTGTGAAATTCAATTAAGGGGGGGAATCTTATGTATTACTAAATAAGAACATTGTGACCAATAAATTCAGAAAGCTATATATTATAAATCAATAAAGGTTGGTTTAGTTCTCTATAAGTTTCTTGTCAAGCAAAGTGTTGTTCTTTCAACTTCTGTTCTGTACCTATAGAATTTAATATTTAACTTACTTAATAAACTATATGACCTGAATCTTTTTTATAAAGAAATTTTTTTTTTGAAAATATTTTTCTTGGGATTTGTAGGAATTATTTCCAAAGGAAGTAATTTAGCGAAAATGATATCTTTGTTTGTGTGTGAAGATGTTTGTTTTTCAAATTATTTTTTGGTGAGTGATGTTGCTTTGAATTAGAGAGTACCGATGGCTTATAGCAGAGTCAATCCTTTGTATTCTGTCTTGT
>CAOGCB011637005.1:0-13034 GCA_948266635.1 Cnidoscolus chayamansa | reverse complement strand
TCATAATTTCCGCAGAGATGAAACGCTCTCTCGTATTTCTTCTTCTAAACGGCTATGTGCCGAGGAATTTATTTTCATGGTCCATGCTCAGATTTTCTTATTTGTTTCTGCTGTGAAGGAAGAGATGCAGGGCAGGGCTTCTGACCAAATTGAACCCACTACTAAGCAAGAATTTCTTCTGGATGGAATCAATTATTTTCAGAAAAAGGTTCTTGAAAATTGGCGAAAACTGATGATTAGACACCATCCTTTGAAGTTATAAACAACATTCTCGAGAACGTCTCCATCTTAGTCCCCCCCCCCCCCCCCACGTTGTCTTTTGTGTTGAAGCAGCTGATCGGAAAAGCTTCTCTAGACACAATGGATAACTTTAACCTCTTAAGAAAAACTTTTCCGAACACCAATTAGTTTTGATTAATTAGCGAACTTAAAAAGAAAGAAACAAATGGGAAAATCAAAGCAAAAGGAAAAGAGGTTGTTGAAGGAATAAACAACCAGGTTGAAAATATCAGTCGTCAGCGAAGGAAGAAACAAAGCAAAAGGGGTTGTTGGCGGTGGCGATAACAGTGGCATCAACGGAGCAAATGGGTGCGGTGGGAGTGGCTCGAGCGGTAATAACGCCGGAGGATTTTTGTGGGAAGGAGAAAAGAAGGAGAGAGGAGAGAGAAAAGAGAGAGGAGAGAGAAAAGAGAGAGGAGAGAGAACACATGGGGCATGAATAGATGATTCAGCTCCCACGTGGACAAGCCACGTCAGCTTGTTACTGGAAAACCGGCTACTGCAGGTAATGAGGATTTTTATGTTATAAAATTCAAAGTTCAGGTATTTTTATGTTACATTTTGAAGTTTAAGGATCTTACTGTTACAACACTCAAAGTTTAGATATATTCTGTGATATTTACCCATTAATAAATTAATAAGTCTCCATTTCATCGAGCAAAGCTACACAAACAATGAATTAAATTTAAATTATAAAATCAATAAATTAAATAATTATCAAATGAGAAACTAAAATCCTTAATAAAGTTGAAGAATAAATAAGCTTCCATCTAAAATTGAAAATGCCAATTGAGCTGAGGTCTTTCCAAGCTTGAAAATAGTAAGCTTGTAAGTGAGAAATAAATAAAAAAATTTTTAGAATCAATAAAAATTAAAATTAGTTTAATTTCAATTTAAAATCCTAAACTCTAAATTTTAAAGAAAATTATGTATAATTATTTTTTAATACTTCAATTTATTATCGTGAACTTTAATGCATATAAAATTTTATTTTAGTATATGAAATATATAAAATATAATTTTATATTGTAAAATTTTAATATGTATAATTTTTATTATATTCAATTTTATATATCTATAAACTTTTATTTTAGATACTAAAATATGTAAAAATTATATCTATTAATTTATCTATTATTAAATAAATATACTTGTAAAATTTATTTTTAGTGTGTAAATTTTATTATATTAAATTTTACGTAGCTATTTGTGAAAATATATGAATAAACTCAATACTTATGAAAGTCCATTGTGCATACTTAACGGCTTTGTCAGGGATTATATCGAGCCTGAAGCACAATTGTGAAGCTTCAAGTTAAGGATAAATCCTAGCCTGTGAAGCTTTATAGTTTTTCTTATAGCATAACATCTCTGCTATTTGTTGGATGGGGTGCGTTTATAAAGAAAAACTCTTTGGAAGCTAGAAATATTTGTGTGTTTGAGCTAATCCCAAAAAAACCTAAAATCCAAAACCATACAACCTAAAACCTAATCTCTTCTCTAAAACCTTAAACCCTAAACCCTAAATCCTAAAACCATAAACATTAAACCCTAAATCTTAAAACTCTCAACCGTAAATCATAAACATAAAACTCAAAATCTAAAACCTAATCCCTAAACCCGAAAACCCTAAACCCTATAACGTTAACTATAAACCCAAAACCTAAAACCCAAAATCCAAAACCTAAATTCCAAATCCTAAACTTTAAACTCTAAACTCTAACCATAAACAAACCCTAAATTCTAAACTTTAAACTCTAAACTCTAAACACTAAAGCCTAAATCCTAAATCCTAAATCCTAAATCCTAAATCCTAAATCCTAAATCTGAAACTCTAACATTAACTCTAAATCCTAAATTGTAGTGCTTATGGAAGTGAATCCATTGTAGCCACATGAATCTGTACATTGTGTTGAGAATTTTGAGTTGTCGAAGGATTGGTTTTGCAGTAAAAGGATATGTTAAATTTACTATGAAGTAATTCTCAATTAAGAATTATTGAATCTCAATTCACAATATGGGTTGTTAAGTGTATACGAACAAATGATGGTTCTCAACGGTGGATGCGTGTGATAAAGCATAAATATAGAGCTAACTAGATTATTAGTGTATACACGGGGCCACATACATGTTGTACACCTTTGGTCTTAAGACCATAGGCAATTACATTCTCAAATGATTAGTGGTTTTATATTGAAAATGGTTTTGAAAGATCCAAAGTAAAAAAATTGATGTCATAATTGAGTCTATCAGGAATATATTTAATTATGAGTTTTCCTATAGAAAAGTTTGGTATGCTAAGAGATAGACATTGGAACATTTGTTTAAAAGTTGAGAAGACTTATATCATGATATTCCTAGGTTTTTAAGTGCAATTGAATTATACAATCTAAGCTCTTTAGACTGTGCTAAATACTTAAAGGTGCTGACATGTGGTAGAGATTCAAGATTATACTCTTCCAACAATCTCTAATAATCCCATTACTGGTTCCCGCAGGGCAAGAAAATACAATATATAACAACACTCCTGAAAAAAGAATGGTAGCGTATAAAAATTGAGAGATTATACTCCGTTAGGAGTTTTAAACTAATGACGTTGGTTTGGATGATGAATAAGAAAATAAAGAAAGGCAAGAAGCCGAATTCTTATTAAAAAAATAACAGAGTGCTTCCAATAATAATGAATTCTAAAAACAACACAAAGAACATATATATAGTAGTAGAAATCCTAAAGCAACAATAATTATAATGAATTTAACCTCCTAAATGATAAAATCCTAAAGTAGCATCAATTCTTACTGAATTTAACCTCATAAACGATGGAATTTGAGTCTCAAAGTCTGTGACCAGCCTATGGCTCTCGTCACACTTTTTAAAGTTGTCCATCTCGAAATTCCCTTTCTGAAGGGCTATTATGGGCCTCAAACGGATGAGAAATGCAAAAGTTAGACCATTTTCTATATTGGTTCAGTTAGATCTAAAGCTTCTTCAAAATCCAAAGCCAACTGGTTCATATGTTCCGCATTAACTCTATTCATACTATAATAATAAATTTTGATACTTAGAAGTTCAAGAGCTTGCTTCAATTAATGTTGATTGCAAATTCATCCTTACATCTCACTATTAGAAAACTGATCTAAGAAAGAACACTATCAACAACTTAACTAGCATTTTTTAAAATGGATACATTCAACACATTCTTTTTATCAGCTCAAACACACAAATATTTCCAACTTCCAAAGAATTTTCTCATACAAATGCACCCCATCTAGTAGATAGCAGAGATGTTATGCTATAGGAATAATTATCAATTTTTACAGGCTAGGCTTTATCCTCAAATTAATAGAGTTATTATCAATAATATATTATTATTTTAGAAAAAATCATATTATTAAAATATAATTGATAAAAAAAATCAATTATATAATCAATTTGTAATCAATTATTATATTTTGAAAAGTTATCATGCACAAATAATAGCTCTCAATCATTACAAAGTTCTTTAATTAATTAATCATGAAATTGTGGCTGAGATGATGAATATAATTGTGGTTTACAAATTAATGATATATAATCATGTAGTAGAGACAAAAGAAAGTTAGAGGGAGAAAGATATGTTACAAGACAACAACCTATATATGAAATTAGAAAGAGTGGGGGCTTTTTGGGGAATCGAATGAAATTAGAAAGAGTGGGGGGCTCCATGTTTTGTGCAACCAAACTGCAGAAATAAGTATAGATGCACCATACCTCTAAAAAATATTGGTGTACAAAACCTAGAAAAGAACCTACAAAGCTTTTTCTCTACCTGAGAATGTAATACGCAATTTAGGAAAGAAGAACTAATTGGCACCTAGAACAAGGGGATAGAGGGAGAGAGGGTATGGGAGATAAATAACAATTAAAAGATCTAACTTGTACTTTCTTTACCTGTAGCATCACTATTTGTATGCTTCCTTGATGAAATTTGTAGTTTGATATATAAGAAAACACAAACCTCACTGACAATAATCATGGACAAGCTCACTATAAATGCATCAAAATTTCCAAAACCAGAGTCCATATGAAGTTCAAGTCCAACATAATTGACGTCTATTTCATTGGTAACTATCCGAAATTTACAAATCCCGGATACCATAAGCACTTTCCCAAATCTAAGAACTGCAGGGAAATAAAAGCACATAATTTAGTTAAAAAAAAGGAACTAACTCACCATGCTGATAAGAACCAGAAAATGGGTTCAACAAACAAAAGAACTTGAGAGAAATTCTCCTTTTCAATTGATAATTTTCTAATGCATTTACAATAGATTGTTCTCTCTTATACAAAGGAACAATAATAGAATAACAATGATAATCACGAAGGTAAGGTGGCAGTTGACGTACTCTTGTGGTTCTGTCATTTGCAGAATCAAGGGATGAGCAAGATTCTTCATCTAGAGCCATAATTTGATCATTTGTTTATCCTGTAGCAGAATCATTAAGAGAAGCTGGAGAAATAGGAAGGGAACCCCACCTAACCAGGAAATGTTGAGTTATTTTAAGATATTTGAAATTTAGAGAGGGTTGAAAAAATTGTTCCTAAAGAGTAAAATGATGAGAAATCCAAAGACATTTAGAGATGGGATCCCAACATTTATAGCCTTTATGCTCAATACCATACCTTAGAAAACAACATAAATGAGCACGAGGTTCTAATTTTATGCCTTCATTTGGTTGAAGATGAACAAAATATGCACAACCAAAAACACGAAGGAGACTATAATCATGAGTTATCCCATATAATCGCTCATAAGGTGTTTGATTTCCGATAATGAAGGAAGGAATACAAGTAATGGTATAAACAGATGTAAGAGTAACTTTTGCCCCAAAATCGATTAGGACAAGAGGCAAAAATTAATAGTGTGCAACTGGCGTCAAGAATGTGTCTGTGTTTTCTTTCAGCACGATCATTTTGTTGAGAGGTACATGACAAGATCGATGAATGATAGTGCCATATCTATTCGAAGACTTTTAATAGTGCAAGAAAACTAAGTTTTAACAATAGCAACAAAATTAACATATATTTGAGATAATTGAGAACAACTTTCATGAAATATATCTAAGTATATCTGGAATAATCATCTACGAAAATTACAAAGTAAGTTGCACCCCATTATAGGTGTAAGAGAAGGGCCTCAGCTATTGTGTGCACAAGATAAAAAAATTGCAGTAGAGACAAAAATACTATTATTAAAAGGTAAAGCATGATGTTTTTCATGTTCATAAGAAGCACAATTAAAAAGATCCAAAAATAGGAAGGGAACCCCACCTAATCAGCAGCGGCGGTTGATCTTCGTCGAAAAGCAACTTGAGAAACAAAGAACCCAGAAAACAGCTGCAGGATGGAAGGACCCAGAAAACAACTTGAGGATGGAAGGACCCTTCACCTGGTTCTGGGGCTTTGTGGGGGTATGCAGATTTTTGTGGAGACCTTTCCTAGGAAGACAATTACTCTAATGGTTGGATAGCTCCGATACCATGTGAAATTATAAAAGTATATTATGTTTTCTGTCTCATACAAGCTCTAGTGGGTTATATATATATATGTGGAACTGTGAAAGAAAAAGAAAGAAATAATGGGGTTAATTAAGACCCAAAAAAATGCCCACATACATGCCTAAATTAGATAAGCTAGCTGCACAATATGGGTAATAATATATATTCTAACGCTTGTATTGGAAATCTTATAGGAGATCGCTAAGAAAATTTAAATTACACAAATAAATGGGCATAAAGAATAGAGGAAAGCAAAAAAAAAATAGGCTAAATATGTGTGAAATTTATATAGAAAAATAATTTTACAACTATTATTGAGCTCAAGTTGAATTCGTATGGAAAATACATTGCTAAAATGAGTTAAATTGTAACTTAAATTTATAATCTATTATTTTATTGGAAATTAAATGAGCGATTTAAGTAAAATAAGAAAAAAAACATATAAATATTTAATATATTTTAAAATTTTAAATGTTAATTTAACATGTTTTTAGAACTTGCATTTCCCTTCAAGTTTTCAAAGGGCTCGAAGAACTAAACTAATTAGACCATATACCCTGTCTATTTAAATCTTCAATCTAATCTAGTACTCAGCCGGTGGTTGAGTTTATGTGCAAATGAAACTTAAATTTTAAATCATATCATATCTTCTCCTAGCTCTTGCTGCTCTAGTTGCTGATCCTCAATTCATCTATCACCCCTTAGTCCCTCACTCCTTTAATAGCGACTCCCTCCTCCTGACTCTCTCGATAGCGACTCTCTCCTCTTGATTCCCTTTTATCTTCTTCGTTCAACACTCACTGATTAGGTCGAAAGAGTTTACAGTTCACCATTCACAAAAAGCGATTATCTCACTGTTCATACCGCTCATATCGATAGTCGAATATGAGCAATTCAAATTTTGGGAATGACAAGTGTAACTATATTCTATGTTAAGAGTTAAGTCTCAAGATAAAAACTATGTTTGTTTTCATAGAAATCGAATCGAACTGAAAAGTTTGGTTCAATTATATTCAATTCCATGGAAACTTTGATACAGTTCGGTTGGGAAAAAATATGATTTAATTTTTCAATTAGTTAAGTTCGGTTCGATTCGAAATTGAACCAATTGAATACACAACCCTGCTCTTAACAAATTAATATTAACAACATTAGTTAATATTAATAACAACTCATAGAGTATAAAGTACTAGTTCGGCAACATATCATTTTTTTCACTTCTTGCAATTCAATTGAATTTTAAATAAAATTTAATTCTATTTATTTAATTTATTATTTTAAAAAGAATATTTTAAAATTTAAATATGATAGGAAGTCATTTTGCTGCAAAGTATTTTAATAAATGGCTTTTAAATTTGACAAAGTGAATGAAGATAAAAGAAAGATAAATTTGTACAGAAAATTAAATTTGATATGAATTTTAAAATTTTAATTTGTCTATTGCATAAAATAATTTAAATGTTTTTGCCTATTTACATATATATTCTTAATTTTTATTTTTTGTACAATAAAACCATAACTTTAATAATAGTCACAATTTTACTTATCTAAAATCAATTTTGACCAAAAATAAAAATTTCACTTGTTATCTCACGTGTATTTTTAAATTTAATTTTTAAAGCGCCCTATTTTCCACATCAGCTAAGGGGAAACCATGGCTAGCACTTATTTTATTTTCTAACCAAATATTCATTAACCCTAGTTCATGTTTAACCATTGATCTCAAAATTCATCTCTCTTTTATCTAGTAAAACAACATAGTGAGAAGCTTTATAAACAAATGTAAAAGTGACTTCGTGATCTATAAAGGTAAGAAGGGATAGTGTGGAGACATTCATTTTTAGGGTCATGGATGTTGATGTTATGGAAAGGCTGAGTTAGTTAACTTGAAAAGGGAGGGAGAAGAGTGAAGGATTTGGATGGAAAAAAATGAGTTTGACGGGTAGAGTGGAAGTGGAGAGAACAATGATGGAGAGAGAATGGAAGAAGAAATTTTAGAAAGAAGATAACATGTTGTTTTTTGCATTTGAGGATGCTCGAGATTGGAAGGTTTGATGGTTTTTCACAAAAAAGTTATAGTATGAGACAATTTTGCAATGAGAATGATATTTTTTGCTACAATTCTATGAATCCAAACTTTATCTTCAATGGTGAAATCGAGCTTGCAATGCAATTTGTTTATTTCAGGTTATTGTTTCATGATCTAAACTTTCTCTTAATTTTTTTTAAATTTTGTTTTGCTTTGTAGATTAACAGGTTGCTTAAATGACATGGTGTCATTATTGTAGTGTACCATATTTGAAATAGGTTCTAAAGGTGCCAATTGGCTGGCTTTCTTTAATTAGGCAAAAAAAATTAGTTGGAATTTTTGTTTGCACATCTTAAATAATGAAAAAGATATTGATTCAAGGTCCCATATGATTTGTACGCCTGGCTTTGTATTTCTTTCAAGCCTATATAAGTGTTGGTTTTATATTCTAATGTCTGACATTTAATAGCAGATAACATGTAATTCCATTACTAAGAGTCTTCTTGTTTGCTGTGTTTGTTTGTGACAGAGGATAAGTTGTGGGATGGCCACCAATCCTTTTGTAAGAACACAATGGCTTCTCATTCTCCAAGGAATGATGATGATTCGGAAGCCAAGTTTGGGTCTGGATGTTTGTACATTAAGATCAGCATGGATGGTGCTCCTTATTTGAGGAAGGTTGATCTCAAAACCTATGGCAGCTATACTGGACTCTCTTCAGCATTAGAAAAGATGTTCAGCTGCTTTACAATCGGTAAACTCTCTCTGTAACAGAACTCATGACTTTGATTTTGAATAAAATCAAAAAACTTCTGAAGCTAATATGGTAATGACCTGGTAAAAGTCATTGGGAAGTACAATTGAAACATTGAGATTATTATGTGAAAAGATATGGAGGGATTCTACTGATCCTCATGTTAATTTGAGAAGTATGAAAAATATTTTATTCAAACTTAACTTCTTTGTATGTACAAAGATAGATATATAGACATAGGAATCATCTTGCTACATTATGGCCTTGATCATGCTTCCTAATCTATAAATATTCTGTCTTTAATTTACATTTATTTGTTGCCTTATTTTTATTATTTTCTTATTTCTAACACTCTCCTTCAAGTTGAGTCGTTGGATCTTCAACACCCAACTTGCTTAAGGCATCATACAATATCTTCCCGGTTCCTGCTTTTGTGAGAATATCAGCTAACTGATCCTTTGATCGAACAAATGGAAGTGAAATGATTCCCTCTTCGAGCTTCTCTTTAATGAAGTGCCTGTCAACTTCTACATGCTTCGTTCAGTCATGTTGAACTGGATTTTCTGATATACTAACTGCAGCTTTGTTGTTGCACATCAACGGCATTGCTTCCTTTGGCGGAAATCCCAACTCAGTGAGTAGTTTTCTAAGCCATAAAAGTTCCGCCAGTCCACGAGCTATTCCCCGAAATTCTACCTCTGCACTAGATAGAGATACAACCTTTTGCTTCTTGCTTTTCCAAGTGACTAAGTTACCTCCAACCATTGTAATATATCCTGATGTAGACCTGTGGTCAATCGGATTACCAGCCCAATCTGCATCTGTATATTCTTGTATTCTAAGATGCCCATTTCTTTTGAATAAAATCCCCCTTCCTGGTGAACCCTTAAGGTATCTCAATACCTGTAATGCTGCTTCCATATGATTCTTCTGTGGGTTGTGCATAAATTGACTGATTACTCCAACTGCATATGCTATGTCGGGTCTTGTGTGGGACAGATAAATTAATTTCCCAACTAGCTGATGATATCTCTTCTTATCTGCTGGTTCTGCTTCTTCTTCAAATTTTAACCCATGATTCATTACAAGAGGAGTTAAAGCAGGTTTACAATCTAACATTCCTGTTTCTGCTAACAAATCAAGAACATATTTTCTCTGAGAAATATAAATTCCCTGTTTGGATCTCAGAACTTAAATTCCCAAAAAATACTTCAGATTTCCCCAAATCCTTCATTTCAAATTCTTCAAACAAGCTATCTCGGAGTCTTGACATTTCTTCCTTATCATCTCCAGTGATAATCATATCATCTACATAGATGATTAAACATGTAATTTTTCCTTCCCTTCCTTTTAGGAACAACGTGTGATCAGAATTGCTTTGTTGATACCCATATTTTTTCATTACCATGGTAAATCGTCCAAACCAAGCCCGTGGAGATTGTTTCAGCCCGTACAGTGCTTTCTTTAGTCTACAAGCCTCGTGGGATTTAAACTTGTTAGAGAATCTAGGTGGAGCATCCATATAAACTTCTTCTGCTAAATCACCATGAAGAAAGGCATTCTTAACGTCAAACTGATGAAGAGGCCAATCTAGATTTGCTGCAATAGAGAATAGTACTCTGATTGTGTCCAACTTTGCTACTGGAGAAAAAGTTTTTGAATAGTCAATGCCATAAGTCTGTGTATACCCTTTAGCCACCAGTCTTGCTTTGTATCTTTCTATCCCTCCATCTGACTTTCTTTTGATTGTGAAAACCCATTTGCACCCTACTGTTTTGTTCCCTATAGGCAGAGTACATTTCTCCCATGTACCATTTTTTATTAGAGCATCCATCTCAGTTTGCATTGCTCTACGCCATTCAGGTTCCTTCATTACTTCTTTCACTGTTTTGGGAATATCTTCTGCACATATGTCTGCTGCAAATGCCTTGGCATGTTCTGTCAAGTTTCCTCTGACCAGATTTGCTATGGGATATCTACTCGAGCCAGGTTCATGTTCTGGTACATATCTCTTGGGAGGTATTCCTCGTGTGCTCCTATGTGGAAGCACGCATCGTGGTGACGAATCATCCCGTGCTATTTCATTTTCTGCATTCTCAAGATTAGCAGCAATAGTGGGAATAATACCAGAGATTGAGCTACTAACCTCAGGAATATCAGTAGATGGAGATTGAGAAGATGTGACAGTGACTGGTTCGGACTGTACTACATTGATTTGTTCAGATTGTGCTTTACTGCCTTGTGTCTGATTGGCTTGTATTTGATTACTGATTTGTGGTGACAATGTACTCGTGATCAACCAATCTAGTGGTTCTCTCCTTTGTTCTTTCTCCCCCTGAACTACAGATTGAGTTGTGCCGGAGTAGAAATATTCTGTCTCCAGAAAGTTACAGTCCATGGTGATATGCATGTGTTTGGTTTTGGGGTTATAACAACGGTATCCTTTTTGGTGAACTCCATATCCCACAAATACACATTTCTCAGCACAAGAGTCAAATTTAGTTCTGTCTATTTTGGGAATATGAACAGACACAGAGCAACCAAAAATTCGGGAAGATAGTGTTAGAGCTGGTGGGATATGTGTATGATCAGCTAGGGCTTGAATTAGGGTCTGAAAATTAAAGATTTTAGTTGGAAGTCAGTTGGCAAGGTAAGTGGTAGTGGCTACTACTTCAGGCCATAATGAGACAGGGACATGGGATTCAAGCATAAGTGCTTTGGTGATTTCTAGAAGGGAGCGATTTTTCCGCTCAGCTACCCCATTCTATTGAGGAGTATTAGGATAGGTGGTTTGATGAATCAGGCCTTTTTCAGAACAAAAATCGTGCATAGGTTTATTGACAAACTCCCCCCCATTATCAGTTCTAAGAGTTTGAATTCTTTTCTGAAACTATGTATAGACTAGATTGTAAAAGTGCACAAATCTAGAGAAAACTTCAGATTTTTGTTTCAGAAAGTAGATCTAGGTCATGCGAGTGCAATCATCAATAAACATAATAAAATATTTAAAATTGCTGGTTCCAGAAACCGGAGCTTCTCCCCATACATCAAAGTGTATCAAGGAGAAAATACTGTCCACATGAGTATTATTTGGCATAAATGTTTGTCTATGACTCTTAGCAAAAACACATGTCTCACATTGTAGGTTTGAGCTAGAAAATTTAGGAAACAAATATTTGAGGTACCCGTGTGAAGGATGACCCAATCGTCGATGCCATAGACAACTCTGATAATCCACTGATCCATGAGTCATTAAAGCAGATCCTTCTTTAGATACTTCATCGACGTAGCACAATCCGTTTCGTTCAGTGCCACGTCTAATAATCTCCTTCGTACGGATATCCTGCAGAATACAAAACGAGGGATATATGAGTACAGTACAATTTAGTTCTTTTATAACATGGCTGATGGAAAGCAATTTATATGATAAAGAGGGTATAAATAAGCAGTTTGATAATTTCAGTGTAGGAGTTAATTCCACAACTCCTGCTCCTTCCACTTTTGTCAATTCTCCATTTGCAGTTTGAATGCAATTTTTTTTCGGCACTGTGCACAATATACGAGCTGTCATAAGTCATCGTATCCGTTGCTCCGGAATAAAAAATCCATCTACCCATATTTTCATTAATTTTGTTTTTCTCCAGGGGTATTTTTGTAATTTTCTCGACTGGTGGCATTTTTGTAAATTCTGCTCCTGGCTAGGGTTTTGCTCCTACTCATATAAACACGCATTAAACAGATTACTTGGGCTAGGGTTCTCTCCCTGTTGCCCGGCTGCGGCGCCAGCACCACTGGTTCCCTCCTGTCGTCGCGCGACTGCGCCGCCACTGGTTCCCTCCTGCCGCGCGACTGTTCCTCTCGGTGGCGGTTGAGCAGCGTTGCTGGTTCCATTGCGCCGCGCGATATGTTCCGCTTCTCTCAGTCGCAGTCGCGCAGCGCCGGTTCTGCCGATTCCGACAGCGGCGAACCCATCTGGTTCTCCCTCCGAGCCACCCTGACTAGTGGTTATGGTTTCCTGACCTCCCAATGCAGTGGCAGTTGTCCCTTTGCGATCAGATGACCTTTTCTCCTTTTGTTCCCACCAGTCAGGAAAATCGACGAGATAAAAACACTCTCGCCAGAGGTGTCCTTTTACCCCGTAGTGATCGCAGGTACGATCTGTTTTTTGCTGGGATGAGGAGTTGACTATCTCTGACCTGCAGAGCCTCCCTTGCTTAGATCTGTTTTGTCTCTTTCCTGTTAGGATGTTCTTCCTGGCGGCTTCTTGGCACACCGTCGCATAAGCGGCTTCGACTGAGGGCAGGGGTGTCGATTTCAATACATCCCAAATAACTGCATCAAATTCAACATTTAGTCCAGATAAGAATTTAAATAGCCTGTGTTCTTGTTGCAATTTGTTGTAGGTATGGATATCGGCCGGTGACTCCATTGGGTT
>CAOGCB011636473.1:0-15053 GCA_948266635.1 Cnidoscolus chayamansa | reverse complement strand
AAAAAGTTAACAAGAATTATGCACGTGCTAGCTTCATGTGATTAAAGTACTTAAAGTGCCCATTGAATTGACATATTAGCTTCTGTAATTTGTTTAATTGTATTTGAATGTGTGTAATTGTGTATATATATAAAAATTTATAAAAAAATTGGCTTTGGCGCCTTTTTGAAAAAGACCCTCGCCTCTCCTCGCGCCTAAGGCTATAGGAGCTCCTATCGCCTTAGTGTCGCCTCGCGCCTTGATAACTTTGGTGGAGAGCGAGGACAAGGCTGGATAGATTAATAGTAAGGAAGTGAGTTATATAATGACAACTCTTATCATGGGTTCCTAGTGAACAAATTCAATAATGAGGATAGGAATAACTAAGCAAAGAGGTCAATTTGGAATGCTTGTGGCAGGGGATTGTGGGAGAGGATCCTGTTTATTGACAATTTAACAAAATTGGAAAAGATCGAGGTTATAAATGTTATCTTTCTGAAAAATGCTACATTTATGTCATTGATAAGCATGCAGCTTATAGAGAGAGAATGCAGCTGGAATTTATAGTTTGAAAAAAAAAAAATCATCTGAATGAATTTTGACATCTGCTTTTGTATATAGTTACCGAATGAGCTTCACTCTTTCAATGAAATCTCCTACTTATAAGCTGAATTTGTGGAAGATGAAAAACTGAGGTTTATACACTTCTACATAGAAGAAAAAGAAAACTTTAAAATTGATCTCTGGCAATTTTATGTTGAGTGGAAAGGAAGAAACAGAGAGGCTTTGAGAGGGGAGTTGTCTCTGAAAATGCTCTAAAGTGTTTGGCTTTGTGTGTTAGATTTATGGTTATATGGTAGCAGCTTTTTAATTTACTGACGTCTTGGTTGGCCTTGTATATGTTTTTCTTCCCTCTTGTTCTTTTTCAATTATCTTAGACTTAGATATATAATTTCATTCGAAATAAGTTTATTGATTTTCAATGTTATGCCATTAGTAGATTTTTAACAATCCTTGGTGGAAATTCTGAGTGTAGGTATTTAGCTAAGATACTGGCGCCTGAAGGTTCAAAGGATGTGGCAGTTGGACAACCCATTGCAGTCACAGTAAGTTTTAGTTGTTGCTCTGAAAAGTAACTTGTTTCCTTGAGCTGTCATGAAATAATGATGTAACTGATTTCTTCAGTATTTAATTGGTAGCTAGTGGTACCTTTCCTGAACTATAGATCTTAAAAAAGAATTTAGTTTATGGAAATGTATTAATTTCACTTGCAGTCTGTGTTGAAGTGGGTCACCTGAGGGAGATGCGATTGCTAATCATGTTGTTTTTCCAGGTTGAAGATCCTGATGATATTGAAACTGTACGGACTAATTTTAGTGGTAATGTGGAGGTGAAAGAAGAAATATCGACCCATCCTGATTCAAAGGATTATGGTAGAGAAGAAAAGTCAAGTTTTAGAAGGATCAGTCCCTCTGCTAAGGTGCTGATTTCAGAGTATGGATTGGATGCAACATCATTAAAGGCATCAGGTCGTAATGGCACTCTTCTAAAGGGTGATGTTTTAGTGGCAATTAAGTCAGGGAAAGGATCAAGAAAATCTTCACCTAAGGACAAAGCAGCTCCATCTCCTCAAAAAGGCTCTCAAGCTTCAACCCCAGCTCTACCAGAGTCTCACCAACAGCAGTCAAATTCTTTTGAAGATTTTCCAAATACTCAAATTCGCAAGGTAGGTTCCATCTGCAGTATAGATTTTTCCCATTTGTGGGTTCTTTAATTTGTTTGGTTAAAATTTTGAAGGGTTTTAAATGACCTTAGAACTTTGTCTTGATACTGGTGCTTTTCTAGAAGCATCCATGTAAAATTGTGGTGTATATATATGTGTTTTCAGATTGCAACTGAGATGGTGCATATGAGAAACATAAAACTAAATTTGGATGTCATCTAATTATATTTTCTGTCCAAGTTTTCAGCAGAATTACATTATGACATTAATTTCCCTTTGACTTCTTCATCATTATTAGCTATAAACATATTTGATACCATTATATGAGTTTCCTTGGTCAACTATCTGTTTGACCTGCATTTATTTCCAAATCAAATGTTGAATAACCTGGCATTCAATGTCTTGTTATTTTTCCTACTTTACAGACTGGTAGAATCTTGCTTTGTTTGGGATGAGAAACATATTTAGGTTGTTGCTGTTCATTTGTAATTATGATGTTTTTTTATTGAGCCTGTTTGGCATGGAGTTTGGGGGCTAGAAAAATTCTTTTCAAGAAAAGTATTATTTTATATGCTATTGAAAAGAGCAGTTTGACTGTTTGGGAAAAGCTGTTATGTTGTTTTGATATTTTTACGTCTGAATTATGTTCAAAATAAATTTAAATCAAAATTTAAATTTTCTAACTAATGTAGTTAAGAAAGTATTTTTTCTAGCAGCTACAACAACAATGCCAAACAGACCTTTAGCATTAGCATAAAAGTCATAGTGCATGAATTATTAATAATAATTTGAAATTAATAGCATGACTTTTGGAATACATGATCCTTAGAATTCAAATGGTTATAAGCCATTATTTTTCATAAGTGTGTTGCTGTTCATTTGTAGTTGTGATTTTTTTATTTATTCTTTACTTGCTATAACTCTTAGAGCCTGTTTGGCATGGAGGTTGGGGGCTAGAAAAGTTATTTTCAAAGAAGTATTATTTTAGATGCTATTTAAAAGAGCAGTTTGAGAAAAGCTGTTATGTTGTTTTGGTATTTTTACGACTAAATTATGTTAAATTTAAATCAATTTTTAAATTTTCTAACTAATGTAGTTAAGAAAGTATTTTTCTAGCAGCTACAACAATAATGCCAAATAGACCTTTAGCATTAACGTACAAGTCATAGTGCATGAATTATTGATAGTAATTTGAAATTAATAGCATGACTTTTGGAATACATGATCCTTAGAATTCAAGTGGTTATAAGCCATTATGTTTCATAAGTGTGTTTAAATGTGAGTGACTCTTAGTGTCCTACATATAAATAGGGAGATTCTTTTTTATTGTCTTTTGCACCTATAAGTAGGTTATGTATTTTGCATTAGAAGATGAGAGAGGAGAGGATCTCCATTTCTATGAGAATGGAGTAGTTTCAATGATATAAAATTTGTGTTTACTTCTTCTCTCTTTCACCCTTTCCTTGTGCCTTTGTTAGTTTTCTTATCATCAATCCTAACGAGTTACTTCTTCTCTCTTTCATCCTTTCCTTGTGCCTTTGTTATTTTTCTTATCATCAATTCTAACGAGTCATATTAGAGCTCACCATGCTCTGGTATCAAAGCTCATCACAGTTCGAACAAAGTGATATTAGAGAGATTCATAATACAAGGTGTAGGAATCAAAATCTATCAATTGATCTTTAAAGTTGTTTTGAGAATTAAGCTGACAATAATGTAAGGTGATTGGTAGTGAAAATCCAGGTTGGCTAGTGTGAAAGACAATCTCCATTAAATTTAAAGGTATCTTCGAGTTAGAGGACTAGTTGAGAAGGCTATTTTAGAAAAAGTTGACGTAATCCTCTAGGTAAAAGAGTAAGTTGTTGAGAAGGTGCAAGTCAAGAAGACTTCACAAAGTTCAGTGATCCTTTGGGTTTAAGAAAAAACCTGTCGAGAAGGTGTTGGTACTGTTGGACTATACAATAAGGACAAAAGGAAGTCTCTAGTTTGAGAGATAGTGAGGTTGTAAAAAACAATCTTTGCTAGTGTTTCCAATAGTTTATTTGTGTGAAGAAATGGAGAATGAGATGCACATAGTTGTGATTGTTCTATATAAGTTGATTCTAAAAGAATTACTTGAGAAATCATATTTGCCGCCTGCAATTTATGAATGTGAAAAGAGTGGGCCAGATCATCACCTGGTTTTTGTTGCAAAAGTTATATTTGGAGACTCATTTGGGAAATGTACACAAAGTGGATTTAAGGCATATGCAAAGAAGATGTTGAGAATGAAGCTGTCTTGAGGGTAATAAGGTATTTGAAATGTATTTATAATGTGATAATTGAAGATGCGAATTGGCGTGAATTATATGACATGAAAAAGGATTTGGAAGATTTGAATCAAGTCTATGAAGATCTCAGAAGAAGCTATGATTACTGAATTAGATGTAATATTGAAGGCTAAAATGGAGGAACGACAATATGAAGAGTCGGGCTATTATGAAAAACCAAAGTCAACACAGCCTGAAAGAAGAACAATATTTGCAATTCGAGATTTTCCTCCAAGTTGTGATTGAAATCAAGGTTGAAGTTTAGAAGATTAAAATTGAAGAAAATTTCAAGTTAAGGGGAATTTTGTGAATAATAATTTGAAATAAATAGCATATGACTTTTGGAATACTAACCCCTTAGAATTCAAGTGGTTATAAGCCATTATGTTTCATAAGTGTATTTAAATGTGAGTGACTCATAGTGTATCGGAACCCACCATACTCCCATCACAATTCCAACATGAATATCATTTTTGATATTTGGAATAGAAATTGGGTGCAGTTGCATTGAGCTTGTGTTTACTTATGATGATTTAGTACATTTTGCAACAACCTGAGTTTGATTCCTCATTCTTGTGCCTTTTGGATGTTTACACGTTTTCCCCTCATTACTGTCTCTTTCTTTTGGGGTTTCTCTTGCATTTCCTTCTCCTGTACTTGGGTTATGTTCTCTATCATTGCCATACTTCTATTGTTAAGAAATTTGCTGATTTGACTTCAAATTTAGATTGGGTTGAAAATTTCTCATTACCTTTGCAGATTATAGCCAGAAGGTTATTGGAATCAAAACAGACTACACCACATTTGTATTTATCAACAGGTAATGTTAATTCTTATGGTATTTTACCTCTCTTTTCTGTTAGAGGATATTTGTTCTAACTTATTAGCGGTGTCTATCAGATGTCATACTGGATCCTCTTCTTTCTTTCAGAAAGGAGCTCAAAGGTATTGAGCTTAAACTTTGGGTTTGTTGATTTGTTTCTTTGAAAATAAATAATTTGGTAGATTGCTCATGGATTGGTGCTTCCTCAATTTACAGAGCAACATGATATTAAAGTATCAGTAAATGACATAGTCATAAAAGCTGTTGCAATTGCTCTGAGAAATGTACCAGAAGCTAATGGTAAGATAAATGTTAAACTTTTCTGGAAAGAATACTCTGCACGTCTTTTACAAACTAAGATTTGATTGCTGGTGCCTTTTCAATAGTAACAATTTATATATTTGTTATGTACATTGTAAGTTCAGTTTGGTGGGCTACAAATGAGGTCTAGCCCTCTGAAGTCTGAATTCATTTTCAAGCACCTGCTACAGTGCTTATACAATTACCAGCTGCAAGTGAACAACTCCATTTGAAGTTTTGGCTCACAGTCTCACATGTCTCTTTTCTTCTATGTTAAAACATTGAGATGTCCAAGTTCTAAAATATGATTTTTAGTATGTGCCTGAATGTACTTCGAATGCTATATAGGAAGGCAAAAATGCGTTCTCATTGAAATGTGTTCCTTCAGTAGCATCGGGTAGAAATCTGACAGTTGCGCTTTTGAGTATGAACTTATGTACTGTGCCCTTTTTAATTGAACCAATTTATTGATATTTCGGAAGCATGGTATTATTTTTGGTTCCCCCCCTTCCCCAAAACTATGAAATCTTACTGTATCTTTGTGCATTTCTGGTACTGATTATGATGCATTAATGTGTTGCAGCATACTGGAATGCTGAGAAAGGAGAAATAATTTTGTGTGATTCTGTGGACATATCTATTGCAGTTGCCACTGAGAAGGTGTGTTTATAATAATATGTTGTTTTATATGTCTAGAACACATCTGGCTTCATTACATTTTATTAACTTTGCAGGGCCTAATGACTCCTATTGTTAGGAACGCAGACCAGAAGTCCATTACGTCAATCTCCTCAGAGGTACCTTGTGGCAAGTTTGAAATGTTTGTTCGTTTTATCTCCTTTTTTTTATTTTTTATTTTTTTTTCCCGCTTTCTCTTGCTTAGTCTTTGCAGCTAGTACTTTATTGTGCTGGTTGCCTCATAGTGTCAAGGGAACTAGGAATTGTCTTCTACATTATTACTCTTGAAACATACCTCACATGCATATTATGGGACATTTAGTATATAAAATTCATGAACATTGATCACCCAGATAAAATAATATGAATTTCAGGTCACTCTTGGATCTAGATAGGAAAATTTGACATTAGCACATTGTTTCCTTTTTCTTTATTAAGCATTGCTGCTATTTTGAAGTCAAACTTCTTTTTATCATTATCTTATTGTCGGTAACTTGGGTTTTCAGGTTAAGCAACTAGCTGAGAAAGCTCGTGCAGGGAAGCTTGCTCCGAATGAGTTTCAAGGAGGGACATTCAGGTAACCATATTAGCGCTGTTTAAATATCCAATTCTTGCTTCTTTTTTAAAATGGATGAATTAGATATATAATCTCAATTGGCATGATCACAGCATTTCAAACCTGGGAATGTATCCAGTGGATCAATTTGCTGCAATTATAAATCCTCCACAGGTTCTTACTCTCTCCACTACATGCATGCACATACTATGCTTTTCCAAATGTGCCCCTTATTTTTTGTTAATTTCTTTAACAATGTTCAATAAGCTCAATTTCAACTTCTTGGCCAAATTAAACCATGAACTTTGCATTTAAGTCCAAATAAGTCTTAACCTAATATTATTCTTTGTTATTTGTAAATATTAAAAATTATTTGCTTTTTTTATTCTTATGTTTTTTTAGTTTATTTTCTTAATTTAAATAGTATTAATTTTTAATAGTTAAAATTAAAAAAAAAATTATATTCATTATTAAACAAAATTCCTTTTTAATATTTTATTAGGTCAGGACTTATTTGGATTTAAAATATAAATTTCCTGATTTTATTTGGCCACAAAGGTTAAACTGAACTTATTTGGACTTCAACGAAAAGTTTAGTAGATTTTTTTACACTTTTAAACCATCTTTGCATACAATGAAAATGCTGCGCTATTTGAATGATATCTTCTCAAGACTTGAACCTTAGTAGATACTTAGTTATTTTGAGAAGTGTTTTAATCTCCACAAATACAGACCTGAAATTTATTGGCATATAATGCGAAGTCGTCTTTTTTTTTTTTTGGAAAGAAAAACTTATATTAAAATTTACTAGTTGAATCCTGAAAACCCTTTTCTCTGTCTTTTGAGAACAAAACCCACCATGCTTAGTTTTAAGCTTTCACAATAGGGGTATAAGGAAACTGTAACAGTACTTTGCTATTGTCATCGTTTCTAGTATTTTTTTTTTAATTATTTTTTATTGTTGGTTTACTTGTCCAAATACAATGTAAAACTTTTCCTCCGCTAAATTCCAGGCCGGCATCCTAGCTGTTGGTAGAGGGAATAAAGTTGTTGAACTAGTACTTGGAATTGATGGTAAGCAATTTGCTGCTTGTAAGTTCAGTAACATGGTATTAGATGTTTTTAAATGAGTAGTATAACTTGGATTGACTTTCTACCAGGAACTGAGAGGCCTGCAGTGGTCAACAAAATGAACGTGACATTATCTGCTGATCATCGTGTTTTTGATGGCAAAGTTGGAGGTCTGTGATGTGAAATTTCTTTATTTCAAATGGGAGTGTGTATATATACATAGTTTGATTTCTTTCTCCTTCATTAGGCATGTGGTTTATGGGATTTCAGTCGATGAGGATGTCATTATATGGGCAAGGGCCTCAATGCTCCTAGACTAGTTAAATTGGAGAAGGTTTTTCATATACATTGAGGTGTTGAAATTACGGGAAGTGCAGAGATTACTAATTATGGATTCTTAGGGAACTTGCCTGTCAATTATAACCTTGCTTTTTGACTTTGAGATGTCACGATTTCTGTCTTCTCGCTCTTGCTGATAATGAGAATCTCTTTTTTTAATTGGCTCTGAAGGTGTTGAAATGTTATATGAACTTAAAAGCTATTATATTTTGTAGGTGAATTTCTCTCAGCTTTGCGTTCAAACTTCAGTGATATCAGAAGACTTGTTCTATGAAGCCCTGAGGTTTCAAAAAATAAGACTTGACAGAGGGATATGTCAAAGAAAGCCAAGGGAATATTTTTCTGCAATACAATTGTTTGAAAAAATTTTGCTCATTCATTGAACTATTGCTGTTAGTTAGAAGCGAAGATCATGCAACAATTTGAGGTTTATTTCAATAAGAATATGGATGTTGACAAACAAATGATCTGATCTGTCTTTAGACCAATTAATTTGCAAGGCTACTTTCTCAAATATTATCAGTTTGTCTTTTATGATCAGCAAAGAATTGCCCATTATGACTTGTAATTCATTTAATATATTTGTAAAGCCAGGTTTTGAAAACAGCTTGTTTCTCATTGAAAATATTTTAATTATTTCAAATAAAAACAATGGCTTAAACTTATATTATAACCATTTAAAATATTTCCTTTTAAGTTGGATGTTTTAGAGTTAAAACATTGAGAGAGCATGTTTTAAATGATTATAAAATTTATTTGTTCATTCCAAAATAGGAAGAAAAATAAGCCTTTTATGTGAAAAATAATTTGTATATAGAAAATAAAAAAAAATATATAATACATTTTTCTTATAAAAATAATATCAATAAATTTATGTATAAAAATGTTAATATAATTAAAATAAAATCTAGGAAGCTATTTTTTCTCAAAAATATCTTAATTTTCTAATTGATTAGGATTATATTTTTCATTAACCAAATTTTCTTTTGTGTTTCAAATGCACCGAAAATGTATGTATATATTTATTATTTTTTTTTGACATTTAAACATTCCAAAAAATATTTTTATAGTTAAAAAGAAAATTAAACTATCTTAAACAAAATAACCTTTTTTCAAAAAAAAAAAAAGCATACTCCTATAAATTTACTTTCACTATCATTATTATTTTTTTATTGATATTATTGATATTGAATATTATTTCACAAGAAACTCACTATAGTTAATTATCACTATTATAGTTGGGGTAATTTACACCCAAAGTCACAACTTATCACTAATTTTCAAACCCACCACCCAACTACAATTCCTTTCTTAAAATCCACTTCTGTTAAGTGCTGACATGGCGGTCCACATGTAGATCACGACTCCGTTAATGAAAAATAAAACATTTTCTCTTTTTCCTGTAACCTCTCACATCACTTAAATCACGAAACTCATTTTTCTCTCTCCCTCTCTACTTCTGTCAGTTAGCGACTTTTTCACTTCCCACCCCATTCTCAAAAGCTTTCTCTTTTTTCTCTCTCTCGTAGAATTTCTAGCACCTCCATTATTGCATCTCAAAGACTCTTCGTCTTTACAGTAAAAAAAATGTATGTTTTATTTTGTATTATTTAATAGGCTTTATATCTTTATCTTTGTTAACGGGTGTTTTGAAACCACTGGTTAATAGTCGATTATAAGCAGTAAAAAGTGAAATAAGTCTCTTGGTAGACCCACATTGCGAACATGGCAGATTCTGTACCATATACCAAAATTTGTCTATATATATTACAATATCTTGAAAAAATATATTTACTAGTAAAAAACTACCTTTTCCATTGTCTCATTTCTATTTATTTAATAATGTCAACATGTGTGTGATGGGTTTGAACATATGAATAGATAATATGAGTATTTTTATTGTTATTATTTTTATTAATTAATTAACTAATACTCGTATTGAAGTTGATTTGCATTTATCTCAATGACAGTTTCTTGAAAACCTAAATTATTTACACTATTTTTACATGTGGATGGAATTAAGAGTATTTGGAGTTATTATGATGTGGTTACTTGGCTTGTCCCTGAATGTAAAATGGATAAAATGAGTTTAATAGTGATAAATAAATTATGCCAATGAATTAGGTTGGAAAGGTTTATGAGGTATTATTGGAGAGTTCTGGGACTTGATTATAAGGAAGGGTTGAGAGAACTAAGCTCTGATAGAAATGTTTTATTAATGTGCCAACATGTAGAAATAGAGGGTTCAGTGGATGTTTGTCATGCCCTCACGGGACATGCCTCCCACAGACTAACTAATGACTTCTCATTATGACATCGGAAATCACTAAATCAATTTGGAAGGGATTATATCGAATCGTTACTCTATAATTTTTTTAAATCATTACACAATAATTAAAACAATCAATTTAATATTATTAAATTTTAATATAAGTCATAAGAAAATACATTCATTAAAAAGAAATACGGATAATACATAACTTTATTTACATAAATATACATATATATCAAATCTATTATTTTGATTCACACAACTTGTACATTTAACTTATACATTTACTGCCATTTACTCTACTGTGATAGTTACAATATACAAAATACACAAAATACGATAGCTTTGGGATGTATGTCTAAGCATAGCTTAGCTACCTCTGGAACCTCGACGTTAACCATGTCTACTGATTGTTTTGATTTTGCTCGCTACTCTTACTTGCGTTTATAAAAAAAACGTTGAGTACGACTATTCAGTAAGTTACGCACAATACACAAATAACATGCATAGCAATAATTTAAACCATGTGCATCGACAAACAATTGTCTCATATCAAATATCATCATATTCCATAACATAATCATATTATTCCATCATTTTCATTCTCAATGAATAATATAAATCAATGATAAATATGATGTTTCAATATGTGATGTGAATGCATTCATGTTATGCACCTACCATCCTTATATCATCCTATGGCCATATCTCATAATCTGATTGTGCACAATCTTTGAGTAATAATCTATAAGGAGTATCCGAGTCTCGCAGATATCCTTTTCGAGTCTCACGAAACTAGCACACAAACCGAGTCTTATGGATCCACATATAGGTGCAATACTCGAGTCTCATGAGAATATATGCATTGTGCTTTACCCAAAATATACCAACATGCAAACCAAGTCTCATGGATCCGTACATATGCTGTGTGGTTCTTGAGTTTCATGAGAAATATATACGTTGTGTGGTATTTTACCCAAGTCTCACGGGTTATCTCCATCTCTAGCACACCATGTCATCTATGATATGCTATATGAATCTCATATTACCATATGCACTGTTACGCAATAATGTTTCAACAAATCATGTGCATATGCTTTACATTATTGTCATGCCCATCATATTATTCACATTTCTACAGAATCACTTCAATCTCATATGATTCACCAGTAACATTTCACATTCAGTGTCTCAATCACATTCTACAATCACAACAAGACACATAAAAGTTCAACATTATATTTTCACACGTTCCTGTATAGAAATATAAACTTTTATGGAAAGTATGCCTAATGGCCTCCAAACTACGAATCATTTGCACACCAGGTACTAAAGCAATAACAGTTTATATAATCATGCAGTCACACATTTTGCATACAATCATTTTGGCTTGCAGTTACACAATAATCCGTAACTTACCAACTATCGCTTTTCCCTTATCGACCCTTCCTTAGTTTACGAGAATCCTTTCAACTTGTATATCTATTTTACATTATAATTCCTCACATTAATTATCCATAAGCATCTTTTATTTAATCGTAATAATAGGTATGGTAAACAAGCCATTGACATAAAATCCATCTTATGTGATTTAACATTTAGGGTTTATTTCTCTCTCTAAATATTTATTTACTTATCATTAGTTATTAAATATTAATTTATCTTTTAAATAGATCATTAAATACAATTTCTGACATACACCGCATCAAACCCCTAATCGCTACACACGCGATTAGCCAATTTATTTGGGAATCCATTAACCCTGCATTTTAACTTGTTTCTATGCTTAATTCATATGAATTTTATAATAAATGTCTTAATTAAGCATTGATAAGCTTTAGGTACAAATATCATGTCATTAGATTGTCATTTAAGGGTAATTCCTTATTTAAGGTTCATTCATAAGCATTCCACCTGAACTACCTTTGGATTTTATCATGTTTCAATCTCTTACTCAATTCCAATTGCTCTAAAATTTTGTACACTTTCAGAAAACTTAACATTCAAGATGTCAGTTAAATTTCAGCTCATTATAAGTTCATTAAGGTCACTTTTTACTTTTTTAAATTCTACTGCCCGGAATGGAACTTCCATTGCTAGTAGCTTGCTGTTCTTGTCCATTTGACCATTTAATTCAATTCATTTTAGTCTAACATTTTAACTATACTTTCTTAATACATTTTATAAGTTTTCTATCAAATTTGGTTACCATCCAAAATCATTTGGATATTTTTCATATAATTTTATTTGCATAACATACCCTTATATACCCTTCTACCCTCCTTTAACTAATTCGTATTTCAAATCAACCCAGTTCATGCTCATTTCATAGACATTAGGTTAACATACAATTAAAGTTTTACACAAAATTTCATGTCATTTGGAATCTATTTGGGTGCAAAACACATTGCTTCCATTTTCGGTATATCACATAGGCTTATCCAGTAGGTCTCATTTGTCATATCTAGCTTGTTTAACCATTTTGACCAATTTAGATTTTGTTTTTGACAAAATGAAAAGCATGAAAGTTTTATCCAACATCCTAAATAAGCTACATATGAAATTTCTGAATTAATTTGATCATTAAGGTCTTCAAACTAAAGAAAGTCGAATGCCCTACACTGGGACCTGTAATTCGATAGTTTTGGACCTTTACTTATTCTTATAATATTTTTATGACTTAAATGATGGAATTTGGTAAAATGATATTCTAAACAATTGTAGCCAACATTCATAGATTTCTATTGGTATATTATTCAATATTTTTAGACATCAAATGTCCTCCAAAACAGGAACAAAATTTGAACTATTATACTGAACAGTCTCTCCAGCAACCATTCACACCTTCTATACAATCAATCATCTAAATCACATCCTAAAGCAAATTATTCCAACTCAATTCATCATTCTAGTTTTTCTTCATCAATTTACAGGTATTACAGTTCAAAAAAACCATACAAACCATAACTTACCTCTTTTGGACAAGTCTTCTCTATGCCTTTCACCTCCTTAGCACTCCTTCACTTCAATCTTACTTAGTTAGCTCTTAACCTAACCTTTCTTTCAAGATCCAGCAACCCTATCTCTCTTTTCTTCTGGTTCTCCTCCTTGCCCGACTTCTCTCTCTCTCTCTCTTTTGATTTCTCTCAATTTTCTTTATTTATTTGGCTTGGACGATGCCACCTCCTACTTCACTAGGTCGGCCACCTCTTCCTTTTTCCTTCTAATCCCCTTTTTTGTTTTATTTATCCCTTTCCCCCTTAATTATATGTGTACTAACTTATTTAATAATAATAATAATAATAATAATAATAATAATAATAATAATAATAATAATAATAATAATAATAATAATAATAATAATAATGATAATGATGATGATGATGAGGACGACGACGACGACAACAACTTACATGATAAAAATTCATTTTACTAATCACCATTTTGCTTTCTTTCACATTTTAACTTAATTTACTTCCTACATTCTTCATACCTTTAGTTCTTTTGTATATTATCTCCTTTTACTTGTATAACTATTCTTTCATTAATTTAAATACTTTAGCTTTGCATACATTCATTTATCTATACATATATACCCTTGTACACTTAGTTTCATTTGTATACTCTTGTTTCACTTCTAAGTGTATCTCACACTTGTATGTGTCTTTTCTCCACTAAAAATTATATACTTCAAAGATCATGTATTTCTCATTTTGTGTATCACATTGCTCATTCATATTTGCCTACTTGTTTATCATATCTCATGCAACTTATACACACACACACTAGTTGCATAACAATTGCATATCACATGCATACTTACATGTAAACAAGTATCATACCACTTCTAACATTCTTTCATACTTTGGCATGTCATATATATCAAATACATATCTCATCATTTTGCATACTCTATATCATGCATTTAAGTTCTCAATTATAGCTTAATTAGACACCTAATATGTCATGTACGGTTATTAAGGTCTAGAAGATTAGGTACCTAAAAGAAAAAGAATAAAGAAATAAATAATAATAATAAAAGAAAATAAAATAAAAAGAAAATAAAAGAATAAAGAAAATAAAGATAAAAAAGGAGAAAATTTAAAAAGAAAGAAAAGTCAACAAAAGTGGCTAGGAGGTGGCACCAAAGGAAAAAGATATTTGTTATATATATATATATATATATATATAATAAAAAAAAAGATAGAGACAAAGTAAGAGAGAGAGAGCAACGGGAGAAGGAAAAGAAAAAGAGAAGAGAGGAAGAGAAAGGAAGAAGAAGAGGAAGAAGAAGAAGAAGAGGAAGAAGAAGAAGAGGCCATCCATACAAAGGTTAGATGTTGTATATTTTGTTGTTAAGTTTGAAGTTTTTCTATGGATGGATTATAATTTGGACAGTAGGTTTAAAGTTGATAAACCTAGAACTTTGTAAGAAGCTTACCTAGACTAAAACATCATTTTTAGATCTAAATCAAAGTGATAAAGACCATAGAAGTGAGGAAATAAATGAGATGTTGGTATATCTTGAAAACTGGAAATAGGGCTTTTTGTAACAGTGTGTTGTGTTATTGTTTTGGGGGATCAAATGAGGTCCAAAAATTATGAATAATATACCAATAGAAATATGTGAGTGTTAGCTACAATTGTACACAACATCATTTTACTAAAATAGATCGTTTGAGGGATGAAAATATAGTAAGAATAGATAAAGGTCAAAATTGCCAGATTATAGAATTCAGTACAGGGCAGTCATTGTTACAAATTATTTGGAAGCCTTAATGGATAGATAAAATTATGAAATTTTATATGAAGATTATATAGGATTTTAGTTACAAGTTTTATGTTTTGTACTTTGGCAAAAATAGAACCTAAACTAGTCAGAAAATTAGACAAGTGAGATGTGTCACTGAAATTTTCAGGTTTAGCTATATAAAGTACCAGAAACGTATGTAGTGAGTTTGGTACTCAAATGGATTCCAAATGACCTGAAATTTTGTGTGAAT
>CAOGCB011636335.1:0-10950 GCA_948266635.1 Cnidoscolus chayamansa | reverse complement strand
TACTAATTGGTCGAACCACGCCTTAAGAGATTATTTCAAGCCGTATAATTTCTTTTTCAATCTACACACCCTTCGTCTAATTTTCTCAACATTAAACCTTAAAGGAATCTCTATGTCTACTTCTTCTTCCAAGTTTCCATGTAAGAAGACATTATTAACGTCAAACTACTAGAGGTCATTTCAAGGTTTATTGTGCATGATAGTAGGATTCTGATGATATTCATCTGTGCAAATGAAGCAAAAGTTTCTTAATAATCTACCTTATATGCTTGTGCAAAACCTTTCACCATTAATCTAGTTTTATACCTTTCAATCGAACCATCTACCTTATACTTCATAATAAATACCCATTTACATTGAACTAGTTTTTCTCCAAGGGTATATTAATAAGATCCCATTTCTTATTTTTTACTATAGCTTGCATCTCCTTAGCCATAACAACCTTCCATTTTAGATAGGAAGATTCATAGTGAACATGTAAGCTCAAGCTACTATAAGTAAATGTCAATTTTCCCATTCATATATCCCATTTCGAGCACTCATATTAGCACAACTGATTTGATATATAATTTCATATGTCTCTAAATAATTTTGAAAGACTTTATTCATATATTTTGTATCATTACCAGTTCTTAGAATTTTAATTTGAGCATCAAATTGAGTACAAACCATTTTATGGAATTGTTGGAAACAAGAAAAGACCTCACTCCTTGTCCTCATCAAGCAAGCCTAAGTCAATCTAGTGCAATAGTTAAAAAACTATTGATAACTGCATAAAGACATGGTTTGAATAGGTTCTTAGACATCAAAGTGAATGATCATAAAACGAATCAATGTCACAAACTAAAGATTCAAATTTACATTGTCTAAGCAAGATGAGACATAACCTCTTTAGAACTAATAATGAATGATGTCCTAAGCTTTTATCCTAATGAATAATCTATTGCTTGACACTCATTGATTGTTCTAATGAAGCGTGCTTTATACTAGATTTTGAGAAACATCCACTATTATCCAATAGATAAAAGCCATCTTGCAAACCAATTGTTTTTTCCTTGTTTTTAGCTCTTGAAAAATACAATGAGTAAGGAAAAAGAGATTTTACAATTAAGAGCCTTAACAATAGAACTAACAAACAAGATATTAATAAGAAAGCTAGGTAACATGCAAAACAAAGGTGAAAGTCAAAGTAGGAGTACATGCAACAAAATCTGATCGTGATAGCTAATGAACCATTTGCTACGCATACTTTTCTTGTTCCTAAACATGATTTAAAAGAAGTGATTGATGTGAAGAGTCTATCATGTTTCTATTTGCTTCAAAATCTATAAGTTAAGAAGTGTTTTCAAAAAGAAAAAAGAGCATTACTTGAAGTGACAAAGTTGGAAGAGGCAACTATAGTGGATTGAGATTCCATCTCTGATAATAAACACCTTAAAGATTGTACTTCTTCATTGGAAAAAGTTCCAATTGAAGCTACATGCTTATAAACTTCTACCATCTTAGAAAAATTTGCCTGTGATCATGTTGAGTTATTATTTTCCTATATGACCTTTGATTGGTCATAGAAGTTCCAACATTAATCTTTGGTGTGTCAGAATTTCCCATAATAGTCATAGTGTAGATTATACTTGTTAGATGATCGTAAACTACATGTTCCTTAAAGGAGTTTGCAATAAGTCTTGATTTGTTAATAGGTGTAGCGTGAACAATAACATTATGTCAGCTCTCCTCCTAAACATATGAATAAGTTTGTCTTAATGAGAGAAAGGGATCCTTACTATGCATTTGGACTTGAATATGATCATATTCCATATTCAACCTTTTAAGAAAATCATGGATTTGTTCTTTGTAGGCTAACTTTTGAAATTTAGCAGCATCAATAACATTTATAGCCTCAAAATTCTGATAATAATCCAATCCTTGTAATAAGTCATTTAATTTAGTAAAATATTGAGTAATAGTTATCTCACCTTGTTTTGTATTGTGCATCTTATTTCAAAATTTATAAACTTGTGCATAATTGCCTAGTTGAGAATAGGTCAAGGAGATGACACTCTAAGTGGCAATTGTGCTACTTAACAATAGGTATTCAAGAACTATCTAGAGGTATATAAAATTAAATAACTAAGACATCATAATAGAATTCTCTTATTCCCGTTGATTATAGGATGAACTAGTATTTTTTTAGCTTATTTGTATCTCCAATGATATACCCTTGTAGTGCTCATGCTTGTATGAACAAAAGGCAAGATCTTGACCAAGCAAGATAATTAGTTTTGTCAAGCTTTATAAGACTCATTTGAAAATAAGAATTATTACTCGAAGCAACAATTTTCTTTATCTCAACTATTGCAAAAAATAATAAATAAAACACTAAAGGAAAAAAGTCTCGAGGATAAAACTCAAAACCAAAACTTATGAATAGGCATATTAGAGGTGCGATATAGAGAGAGGAAGGCTAGGAAATTGTGTAATACCCGACACTTTTTATGTCGGATTCTGAATTCTCGATCAGAATATTCATAGAATATTCAAAAATCGAGCCAAAAAAGTGATTAAGGACTAAAATGTTAAGTTATAAAAGTTTAAGGTCTATAATATAAATTTCAAGGTTTAAAATGAAAAGCAAAAAAAGTTGAAGGATTAAAGTGAAGTTTAGCTAAGGGAAGCCTGGAAGACTAGGTTCGACCATCGAACTTAAATTTTCAGCAGCCGAAAGCAGTTTGCCACCTCCATTATGCAGTCAGCTAGAGGGGGGGGGGGTTTGGCAAACTCACAAATCTTCCTCATTTCTCTCAAACCCTCTTTAACAAACAGAAAACCAAAGAGAGATCTAGTGAAAATTGAAAATAGAATAAGTGGAAGTTAAACGAAATTGAAGGAAAGCTCAAAGTATGTGATACTTGGAAGAACTTGAAGGAAGGATGTTCAATCCGAGTTGCTAGAGTTTAAGTCCTAAATCTAGATTAGTAAGATTTTTAATGGTTAGAAATGATGAATTAATAAAGAAAATGAGACATGCAAAAGGTTAGGTAATGGTAAGGGTAAAAAGTCGATAAAAATAATGAAAAAGGTCAAATAGAATGGATTATGAGTATGTTATGTGATATGTTGGTGCTAAACTACAAAATGAATGTAAGTTTGCATGTAAATGAGATTGAAAGATATAAAAGAAAATAAAATGTGTAAGTTTATGGACGTTTAAGATAATGGACGAAAATGATGAAATTATGTTTGAATGTTGATGAAATGAGATTAGTTGAGTTGAGAATGATGAACTAGAATGTTTAGAAGTGAATTGGATTGAGTT
This sequence comes from Cnidoscolus chayamansa, assembly GCA_948266635.1. Lineage (NCBI taxonomy): Eukaryota > Viridiplantae > Streptophyta > Magnoliopsida > Malpighiales > Euphorbiaceae > Cnidoscolus > Cnidoscolus chayamansa. Next base: position 7,637 of record CAOGCB011636335.1, on the reverse strand, counting down.
TGTAGGTTTTGGCATGAAAATCATGCAAGAACTGAAGGTTTTTATCATTGCCAAAGCCTAGGTTCGGTGGTCTAAAGTGGGGTTTAGGATGTTGAAACTGGAAGAAGCTTATAGTAAAGGAATGAAAATCTAAAAATCTAACTTCGACCGTCAAAGGTGGACTTTTGGCCGTCAAAACTGGTGGCACATGGGGCTTGTGTCAATCGAACCCTACTACCAAAGGAGGGACTTTCGTCTCTGTATAAAGGACATTTATCCGCCGAGCCTACTGCTAAAAATCCTTTGCCCTACAATTTTAACCTAAATTGCTAGGGAATGTTCATGATATGCTTATGCTATGTTCCATGGGGGGGTTTATGGAATGTTTTAAGTATGTTTTGAAGTAAATATTGAGTCTCTAATCTGAAGTCTAGAATACAGGATTAGACCTTAGAAATCAGGGACACTAATGACAAACTGAGGATTCATCAAGCATGTCTAAGTTTCCAGGTGAGTAGATACCAAAATGCTTTATGATACAGAAACTACATGTTTACGACATGCTCATGCATCACGGCTATTACATGTTGTTTTGCATTAGATCATGAGATATGTTGCATTGTATTGATTCCATGTTTATGTGAAAGGTAATATTGGATGACTCTTGATCCCTTATATTATGTTTATGATGTCCATGGATGATATCCCTAGGTTTGTCCCTTAGATATGTATGAATGAGTGTTCAGCATGTGCTTCAGGATATAACACATATGAGGTTGGGATATTTCAGGGGATATCTATGTTTATATTTACGCATATGGTAAGTTTGAGATGGTCTAAAGGAGCTTTTTAGTGCATATTTATGTTTTAGGTGGTTCTCGAAAGATGGTTTTGCCAACTAGAACCTAACCAGGGATCTTAGTGATAATATTCCCTAAGAAAAAATGTTTTACTAGCATATACACGAGCACAAAAGAAATGTTTTTATGTTTATCGTTTCTATACTACTCACAAAGCTATCAAAATAGCTTACTCATTTTATGTCCTTCCATTTCATCCCCGATTCTCGTTCCCTTTTTCACATGTATGCATGATGTCCTAGAAAACATCATGTAGCTTGGACGTGTCTCTATGAAAGTTAGTTATGTATGATTTGCCCCTAGAAAATGTAAAATATTTAATGTTAAGAACTATGTTTAAAGTCATGTTTTATAATCTCATGTAAATGATATTATTGGATTAAAGTACTTAATTTATGCTTTATGATGACATGTACATATATATGTACGAAACATGTATTGGGAATTTAATTGTTCCTTGTATTGTCTTGTACTTAAATCCACAATATGCATAAGATTTTATGATAATCTTCAATGTAATGTTAAATGTAATGTTAAATATAATGTTAATTAATGAAAAATGTTATGTTATGTTATATTTACCGCTTCTTAAGATTTCAATCATCTTTAGGTGGTCGGGATTCTAACGATGGTAGTAGTCAGTGAGAGTGGGCTATTACAAATAGAATGGCTAAAAAAAGCCACCAGAGGTGCGTTCGTGGGCTAGTGCATGATATGTCTTGAATTTGTTATTGGCACATGAGGCCATGTGCTTGGCCAAACAATAATGGGCTTCTAAAGGCTGGCTAAAAAGAGGGTGATCTTCCTCCTAAGGCAAGCGATGACAACCACCTCTTTTTCTAATGTCACTTAGAAGCTTGACTTAAAGCAACCCTGGGTCTTGGTTCTTGTATCTTTTGTATATATGCATTAAAAATCTGGTAAGACTCTAATACCATGCTATTGGACAAGAACTTATAGAGAAAAAATGTCTTTCTCGTATATTAATTTTGATCAAATGAGAACATCAATTTACATAGAAGTGTTATTCAAAAAATTAGGAATTTAATCAATAGAATTGATTCCTGAATAATAAAATTGATTCATTCCTAAATAATAGAATAGAATTTTAAATAAGTTCAGAAAATACTTCTTGAATATCTCCTTGAATTAGTTCCTAAAATAATCTTCTATAAAATCTTCCTACATGATAATAAAAGTCTAAAATTATATTGAACTACGACTCATTTTTAGAGGGACATGTTCACTAAATGCCCAAAGGATAGATGCTTCACAATGAAAGATATAATATGAATGACTCATTAATTGGTAGCTGGTTGTGTGAGATAATGTCCCAAGGGTCTAATATATTGTTGATAGTCTCTCAAAATTTTGTTGTGTATTAAGAAGCCTAAGTGCATAAAGGTTCATTTATTATAAATAGGACTACATTTCTCCTCTAAATAGTAATTTATGGATGTACACATTTGCTGAATCACGAAAATTCTTGTTTTTGCTTCTCTCTCTATTTCTAACCTCTTAGAATGTGAATTTATTGGTTTCTTCCACCAACAAACCTTTCTTGAAATTCAAACATATAACTTTTATGAGCAAAAGTGGATCTTTAATTTATATTGTTTCAATATTGTTAAGAAAATGATCTATGTAATTATTAGGTAGATTAAGGCTTGATTGGAGTCCTGATTCTACAAAATAATTATACTTAATTCTAGGGATTTAACTTCCAAACTATTCGCTATTCTTGTATATAAATAGGAAGAGTCTTCCTCAATAAAATCATCAAATATAATTTGCTTTACATGATATTAGAGTTTGAATGTAACTTCCAAACTAGTCCTTATTGCAATGGTTTAAAATCATTGTGGTTTCGGATCACCAATTTAGGCGATCATCCATGCAAAATCTGACCACCGAAAAACTAGCGAGTAAGCCTCATGCACCACTTGAAGATTTTGTCGGCATCTCACTTATCGGCCCATGGACGCACGTCCTTTGCTCTAATTTGTCTTACTAGCATTGCCTAAAGTCTTGCTCATCATTCCCGTGGTCCATTTTGTGTTTGGGTGCCATTTGGAGGTGATTTGTCTTGATCAAATTTTCTACACTTTTTCCCCTTAGTTTGGAGAGATTTTGGTTTGATTTCTTAGCTCTTGTGTGACTCAACCTCTATTGGTTTTATCTTTAGTATTGTTGGAATATTGTGTTCACTTACCTACGATGACAGAAAATAGAAATATAGTAGAAGATACTTTTTTAAGAAATATTAGAATGGATGACCTCCTTTTAGAGGGTCCACTCAATAATGATACAAGGCAAAATTGGCCAAGGGAAGATGCTCGAATATTCCTATAGATTCACAACTCCATTAATGTTGAGATAATTGGCTTACTCAATCATTGTGAATTTGTTAAGGAGCTCATAGATTATTTAGAATTTCTATATTTCGGTAATGGAATATTTCTCATATTTATGAGGTGTGTAAATCCTTTTATCATGCTGAAAAATAAGCCGGAACTCTTATGGCCTATTACATGGACTTCAAGAGAATCTATGCAAAACTTGATACTTTAATGCCCTTCAACTCGGATGTGAAAGTTCAGTAGTCACAATGGAAGTAAATGTTTGTAATGAGCTTCCTTGCAGGTCTTCCTCTAGAGTTTGAGACTATCAAATCTCATATTTTCTCAGGTTTTTAAATTTCATCTTTACATTATACTTTTACCAGAGTATTGCATATAGAAACTCCATAAATTTCTACAAGCATTACTAGTGCACTTGTGAGCCATCGTGGTAATAAAGGATGAAGTAGAGGCAATTCTCAAAACAATAAAAATTATCAGCAAGCAAATGTCCACTGAATCTATTGAAATCATTTGTTATTATTGTCGCGAACCAAGATATTCTAAGAAAACATGTCTGAAGCTTTAGAATAAGCACCAATGTTCACAAATGACTCATATGGCAAAAACTCCTCCAGTCACTTCATATTTTGCTTAGAAAATTCTAGTCTTTACAAATGAGTATGCACATTTTTGTCAATTTCAGGCATCTCTAAAGACCGCTAATCCTCTAGTCATTGTAATCAAGAGTCAAGTAACTCCACTACATGCCTCGTGTCCTCATCTTTCAAATGAGTTATTGATTCGGGTGCTACCAACCACATATCATGTAATTCTAAACTTCTGTCTACTTTTTAGTCCCACACATCATCTCTTTATGTCACTCTAGCAGATGGCTCAAAATCTTATGTAATGGGTTTTGGACATATCAACTTAACCCTTCCATTTTCTATTCGTTATATTTTATGTTTGCCCAAATTATCATTCAATTTTACTTTTTATCACTAAGTTAACTCGTTCATTAATCTATTGTATCTCATTTTTCCTTGATCATTATTTGTTCCAGGATTTTTCGATGAAGTAGATTATTAGTAGGAGATATGAGTCTTCCATCTTTACATCTTTGACTAACAATTACCAAGATCTCTTGTCTGCTTCAATAGTTTGACACTCTTTGATCTTCATTATTGATTGGGGCATCCATCTCTTTCTACTTTAAAGAAGTTATATCCATAGTTTCATTCTTTGTCCAATTTAGATTGTGAGTCATGTCAGTTTGCTAAACATTATCATTCATCTACTGTACCATGAGTCAATAAAGGAGTTTCATCTCCCTTTGAATAGTATATTATGATATTTGGGGTCCATGCCATGTAGTTTCAAAATCTGGCTTTAAGTATTTTGTTATTTTTATTGATGAATTTTCATGAACTGCATGGTTATTCTTGATGAAAAATCATTCAAAATCATTCTCTTTTTTGTGCTTTTTATGCTGAGATCCAAAACTAATTTAACACATCAATTCGCATATTGTACAATGATAATGCTAAAGAATATTTTTCTATAGATTTTCAAACTTGTCATAGAAATGGATTCTTCATCAAACTTTGTGTGTTGATACTTTATCCCAAAATTAGGAGGCTGAGTATAAAAATTGTCATCTTTTAGAGGTAGCTGGAGCTCTTCTATTTCAAATGAAGGTTTCTAAATGCTTTAGGGCTAATGTTGTCCCTACATCTTTTTTTTTTAATTAATCACATGTCTTCTTCAATTCTTCATAGTGATATCTCTTACAATGTCTTGTTTCCAACTACTACTTTGTTTCCTATTGAACCACATGTTTTTGGGTGCACTTGCTTTTTTGTGATGTTCAACCAAAAGTAACTAAATTAGATCCTAAATCACTCAAATATATTTTTCTTGGATACTCTCGACATCAAACGTTGCTTTTCTCCTAAACTTAATCGTTATCTTCTGTCTAATGATGTTACCTATTTTTAGTTTATTCCTTTCTTTCCTCAATTTCCTTATGACTTTAGAGGGATGAAGATGATCTTTTGGTTTATACAGTTCATCCTCAATTCAGTCCCCAAAGTCCTCATACTCCATATGCTTTTATGACAGGTTGCTCTCCTGTTGTTCGCATTTATTCTATACAAGTAGAGAATCATGGCTCTAAACCCCTTCCGGCTTCTTCGTCGAAGGATCTTGCTAGTTCTACCACTTTTCCTCAATTTTATCTTGACCTTTCCATTACTTTTCGCAAAGGTACATGTACCTGCATTTATCCTATCTCCTCATTTGTGTCTTATGATCAATTATCATCTTCCTCTCGTTGTTTTTCCACTGCTTTATTTTCTATTTCAGTTCCTAAAATTGTGAGTGAGGTATTATCTCACCCTGGCTGATGAACTACAATGGAGGAGGAAATGAAAGCTTAGGAGACTAATGGTACTTGAGAATTGATAGCATTGCCCCCAAGCAAGTGAGCCATTGGTTTTAAGTAGGTGTTCATAATCAAAGTCAATCCTGATAGATTTGTTGCTCGCCTCAAGGCTCATTTGGTTGCCAAAGGATATTTCCAAACTTATAGAATTGATTACTTTGACACTTTTTACCAGTTGGCAAGTTATCCTCCATTCAATTATTTATCTCTTTAACAGCTGCTTGTGCTTGACCATTACACCAATTGGACATAAAAATACCTTCCTTCATATTGACCTTTAGGAGGAAGTTTATATTGAGCAACCACTTGGTTTTGTTGCTCAGGAGGAGTCATGTAAGGTTTGTAAACTTCATAAATCTCTTTATGGTTTGAAACAAAGTCTTCGAGCTTGGTTTGGCAGATTCAATGAAGCTATACACTAGTTTGGATTTCAAAAAGGTTTATGTGATCATTCGGTCTTCTATAGGAACTGTTATAATGGATTGATCTTGTTAGTAGTATATGTGGATAATATTGTTATCACAAGAGATGAGGGAGCATGAATTACATCTTTAAAATAATTCCTACAATCACAATTTCACACAAAAGATTTCGGCTCCTTGAAATATTTATTGGGTATCAAAGTCACAAGGTATAAGAAATGTATTTTTCTTATCACAAAGGGAATATGTCCTTGAGTTGATGTTTGAAACAAGAAAGTTAGGGGCTAGGCCTTGCAATGTGCTAATGACTCCAAATCCTAAGCTTACTCTGATAGATTGTGAGATCTTGAAATATATAAGAGATTAGTGGGCAAGTTGAATTACTTAATAGTGACTCGTCTTGATATTACATAATATGAAAGTGTGGTAAGTCAATTCATATCTTCACCCATTATTGCTCATTGGGAGGTGCTAGGACAAATATTTCGTTACTTGAAAGGAGCTCCAGGGTGTGGTCTCCTATATGATAATCATGGACATTCGAACATTGAATGCTTTTCTGATGCATATTGGGAAGGTTCAAAAGCTAATAGAAGATCAACCACGGGGATATTGTGTTTTTGTGGGACATATACCTTTTGGTGTCATGGAAAAGCAAGAAAAAAAATACAGTATTCCATTTCAGTATTGAATCAGAATATTGAGTTATGACTCAAGTAGTGTATGAAGAAGTATAGGTACAACAACTGTTAGAAGAAATTGGCTTTAAGAAGTCCTTACCTACGAAGTTGTGGTGCAACAATCAAACAATAGTATATTGAAATTGATTGTATTTCATTCTTGAAAAGATCCAATAAAAAAATATTTCCATAAAATATGTGAAGACTAGAGAACAATTAGAAGACATCTTTACTAAAGCGTTACATGGACCTTGGATTGACTATATTTGTAACAAATTGGATATGATTAATATATATGCTCCAACTTGATGGGGAGTATTAAGGAAATGATCTATGTAATTATAAGGTAGATTGAGGCTTGATTTAGGTCTTGATTCCATACTTAATTCTAAAAATTTAACTTCCAAACTAGTTACTATTCTTATATATAAATAGGAAGAGTCTTCCCCAAATAAAATCATCAAATATAATTTTCTCTACAAGTATCAAATTCAAAATTTTCAAGCTCAAACTAGAGAGCTAATCCACCAAAGTTTACCACACACACAAATTAGACATAACTAGAACGGTCAATGGAGAGATAAGAATCCATCCTAATTTATTATTATAAGCATCAAGTTGGATGGATTTGTAAAGTCAATGGAGGTTCATTTTACTATGTTTTTAGAGAGAAAAAGGCTTAAACTAATGGATAAGCCAAATATACAACTAAATAATTGGCAAATTTGCTAGTTCACATAATATGAACCACAAACCATGTAAGCTCCTTTTTATTCTAACACAAATGAAAAATAAAGCATAGAAGAATTCATTGATTCAAGTTGACTTATACCCATCTACAAACATGACATGCAAAATTTTGATTTATCAATTACCAAATGTCATATTATGGCAATTAACAAAAAGGTGAT
>CAOGCB011636214.1:0-14792 GCA_948266635.1 Cnidoscolus chayamansa | reverse complement strand
CCCTTTAAAAATCGTACTTTGACATCCTCCAATCTCCTCCAATCTCTCTCTCTCTCTATCTCTCTATCAATATATCGTAATACTAGCTAGATATTGCCCAGTTCATATGATGAAGGGAGGACATGATGTGGTTCATGGGGCTCTTGATATGATGCCACCCCATGAACCATGGGACTATTCCTCTATTGGGTTTCCAGCTCCAGTGATTTCCAGCTCTTTTCCTAAGCCAGTAATCAACTTGGAGAGGAATGAGCTCTCTGAGTGGGTTGAACATGTCACCAAGCAGCTTATTGATGACATGCCTGATACGGCAAGTGAGAACTTGCATACAGACGCAACAATGGTCTGTTCTGAGGATAATAATACCATCTTTCCTTCATCCATCTTAATGGGTGGTGATCATTTTAGACCGAGAAAATCTATGAGGAGAAGTTACTTTGATGGTGTCAGTAATGGAGAAGAGTGTCACTGGAGCAATGAGCTTGGAAAATCAAACATGTCTGAAAATTTAGCAGGGAGTTGTAGTAATAGTAGTAGCAGTAGTACTGCTGAACAAGGGTTGAACTTGATAAGCCTTCTCTTGGAGTGTGCAGTTGCTATATCAGTTGATAATCTTGGTGAAGCTCATAGAATGTTGCTTGAGCTAACCCAAATGGCTTCTCCTTATGGTCCTTCTTGTGCTGAAAGGGTTGTGTCCTATTTTGCCAAGGCCATGGAAAGTAGGGTTATAAACTCATGGCTAGGTATTTGTTCTCCTTTGATCAACCACAAGAGTATTCACACTGCCTTTCAAGTCTTCAACAATGTCTCTCCTTTCATCAAATTTGCACACTTCACCTCCAACCAAGCAATCCTCGAAGCTTTCCAGCGGAGGGACATGGTTCACATAGTGGATCTTGACATCATGCAAGGCTTGCAATGGCCAGCTTTATTTCACATCCTGGCTACAAGAATTGAAGGTCCTCCACACGTTAGAATGACAGGCTTGGGTACTTCCATGGAGCTTCTTGCAGAGACAGGGAAACAACTTTCGAATTTCGCTAAACGTCTTGGAATGTCATTTGAGTTCCACCCAGTCGCTAAGAAATTCGGAGAAATTGATGTCTCGATGATCCCACTGAGGAGAGGAGAAACACTAGCTGTGCATTGGCTGCAACACTCATTATATGATGCCACAGGACCTGACTGGAAGACAATGAGATTACTTGAAGAATTAGCACCAAGAATCATCACATTGGTCGAGCAAGACATTTCCAATGGAGGATCTTTCTTGGACCGTTTTGTAGGTTCTCTTCACTACTACTCAACCCTATTTGACTCCCTTGGAGCATGTCTACCTTGTGATGATCCAAGCAGGCACAGTGTAGAGCACTATCTTCTATGCAGGGAAATCAACAATATATTGGCAATCGGAGGGCCAGCAAGAAGTGGAGAGGACAAGTTCAGACATTGGAGAAGTGAGCTTGGCACAAGAAGTTCATTTATACAGGTACCCATGAGTGGAAACTCAATGGCTCAAGCGCAACTAATACTGAACATGTTCCCTCCTGCTCATGGGTATAGCCTTGTGCAAGGAGATGGAACTTTGAAGCTTGGATGGAAGGAGACTAGCTTGTTCACTGCTTCTGCTTGGACCTCACATGCTTCTAGATAGGCTTTTTTTGATTTGTTTGTTTCTGTCAGTGAATTGCATTTGGAGTTCAAATGATACTGTAAAGATTATGCTAGCTAGGCTTGTATTTTAGTCTATATATAGAGTTAGGGTTTCTGAATTAGTATATATAGAGAGGATATTCATTATAGAAATAAATCAATGAGATGTGATGATATGGATCTTTTTTTTCTTAATAAAAAATCTCATCTTAAAAATGAATATTTTTAAAATTTAGAAGAAAGCTCTGTAATTCTTCCACAAATTTCATCTCTTCTCCCTTCCATTTTACTTAAATCTGTAAATTAAAAATATTGATATAATAATTTTTTAATATTTAAATATATATTATCACAATAAAAATTTAAATATTTATAAACTAAAATATAAAATATAAATTTTATTATAAGTAATTTTTATGAAGATCTTTATAACTTTCATATATATTAACTTTCATATAAAGATTGAATGATGTAATTATTTTCTTAAATTTTTAATTTTAATTTTAATTATATTATATATCTTTTATATATTTATAATAAATTCATAACATTATCTTTTAATTTTAAAAAAATAAAAAATAATTAAAATTAAATATTTTCAAGAGTGAAAATAGTATAAAGTCATTTTTATATTTATAAAAAAATGTAATTTTAATAATAAAATATTAAATACGGATGAGGAAGACACGTTTTGTAAAAATAAAAAAAAAATAAAAAAAATAAAAAGTGGTGGTGGGCTGGTAGCAGCCCAAACGTGTTAGGTTAGGACCTAAATGGAGAAGGTGTCGCTTCACCTCTCAATAATAATAATAATAATAATATATTATTTATTAAAAAAAAAAAAAATATATATATATATATATATATATTTTAAAAAAAATTAGCCATTTTATTTTCTTCTCCTATCTATCTGGCTGTTCCTCGTTTCCCACATTACTTTTTTCCTCTCATCACATCAAACTCCATCGCATCTCATCTCATCTGATCTCTCTGTTCTCCTCTCACTGTTTTCTTTCTTTATTTTTTTCTCTTTTTCTTCAGATAATATTATATAAATTTTCACTCCCATAGCTGTTTTCTCGATCTATCATTTTTATTTGCTGTTTTTGGTTGACGGTTTCTATTTCCACTTCATTTTTCTGGTCAATGTAGCTTTATTTTCGTTCTCATTAGGGTTTTCACTCCTATTTTATGATTCCCAATTTCCGGTTTCTCTTTGTTATCAATTTTATAGCATTTGACTCGACAAAGATCTCCTTTTTCGTTTCGTAATCCTTTTAATTGAAAAGGAGGAAGAAGCTCTGTTTTTCCCCCCTTTTGAAATTAAATTGGATTTTTGGATTCTTTTGATCCTTAGTATCAGTTTGTTTTCCTGTTGGTTTTTCCTTTTTCAACGCTGATTAATGCGTATGCTGTAAAAAGTCAAGCTCTTATTTGTTAAGCAAAGAAAAAGAATCTGTGAACCGGATAATTTGTGAAATCTGTTTGTTTTTGGGTGTGAAGGTCTGTTGGATGGAGGGTTATGCATAAGGAAAACCTAATTGGTCGCAAATCTAAGTAAACATAGCCTTTTTGTTGCTTCTGGGTTGGGTTGTTTAGTAATGGAGAAATCGAAGATTGACCATATTGTTGGTGGCAAGTTTAAGCTAGGAAGGAAGATTGGGAGTGGATCTTTTGGAGAGCTCTATCTGGGTATGATTGGTTTTCAACTTTCACCCCCTTCCTCCCTTTTCTAACTTTGACTTATCAATTATTTTCCTTTGTATTATTTCAGCAGCATTATACTATTTTTTGTTATTCTGTTTTGTCTAAAAGTTCCTTTGATGGTCATTTGACTTGAATTTTCAGGTGTAAATGTTCAAACTGGAGAAGAGGTTGCTGTTAAGCTGGTACGTGATATATTTCCAAGTAAAATGATGCATGGATGTTGATTTGGACTTACAGTAATGATTAAATTCATGATTTTGTATTTTTGCATATGTCATAATAGGTAGTGTTGGAAGGTTCAATTTCATGCGTTTCAATCCCACTTATCTATGGCAATAAACCTTATCCATCTTTCTCCATGTTTTGGCTGTTGACCTTTTGACATGGAATTCGGTTGAATTTTGGGTCTTTTTAGATATGATGACAGCTTAGTTCTGGAAGTTTGCATATTCCTTTTTGAAAACCAGAACCAGTGTAGAAATAGATGCTGCCTGCCCCTTGTAAGAACAGAAGAAAGCATTTTTCCCGTCTTAGTTAGAAAGTATCAATGCCAATAAGGTCTTGGATGAGATCTGTATGAATAATTACTAGGCTTATGCTAATCTATCTTCATTGAGTTGCTTATTCTTAATGAGGATATATGAATATGAAACCAACTTGTGTTTTATTTTCCGCATGGAACATTTTATGTCTAAGAATTTCATATAGCATGTGCTGTTAATCTAGCTCTTTTCTCCTTTTATTCATCATCTTTTCTTTCTGTATGAAGGATTGCATGTTGTTCAATGATCTTGTTTGCCAAGTATTGACCTTGTCCGCTTGCAAATTTCAGGAACCTGTGAAGACCAAGCATCCTCAACTTCATTATGAGTCAAAGTTATATATGCTTCTTCAAGGAGGGAGTAAGCCCCATTCCTCTCCCTCTCAATTTCTCTCTTTCTCACACAGATGCACGTTCAAAATATTCTCATATGCTTGGAGCTGCAGGATGGAAAAAATTTATATTTTTATTTAGATTCCTTTTCTGACTTTAAATGGCAACTCCATGCCAATGCTTTTGTGCCTCAAATGTTCTTTAAGTTCCTTTGAAACACATAAGCTCTTTTCTTGAAAGTAATTTCATCTGATTTTCCCTTAATGAAGCTGGAATTCCACATCTAAAATGGTTTGGAGTTGAGGCTGACTACAATGTTATGGTTATTGACCTTCTTGGACCAAGTTTAGAAGATTTATTCAACTATTGCAACAGGAAATTTACATTGAAAACAGTATTGATGCTTGCAGATCAACTTGTAAGTGCACATGATTACTCTTTGTTGAAAGGTATTCTTAATTTTTAAGCTGCGAAAGTAATGTTTTTCCTTATTTGTGTCTCTTAAGATTAACAGAGTTGAATACATGCATTCAAGAGGTTTCCTTCATCGTGATATAAAGCCTGACAACTTTTTAATGGGCCTAGGCCGCAAAGCAAATCAGGTACCTACTTCTGTGCAATTTGGGGTCCTCATCGCAGAAAATTAGGAAGTATGTGCATGCTTTGAGTGATATATAGAGTTTCAGTACTTCCATGTACATCTGAAATGCCTTTGGCTGATAAATATACTCTCTTTGGTTAGTAGAGAGATTTCCATGCTAGAATGGAATGTATATAAATGCACTTTTCCCTCCCTGGAAAACTGTTTGAGTACTCTTTATGTATGATAACTCTCTTCTCATTCACAGTTTGATTGGTTTTAAGATATTAATCATAAAGGACACTTTTTTTGTTGTAGTTCCAACTTGTTCCTTCTTTTAAATTTGCTTGAATCATTCTGTCACAGGTGTACGTAATTGATTATGGCCTTGCAAAGAAATATAGGGATCTTCAGACTCACAAACATATCCCTTACAGGTAAATAACCATTTTTACACAATTCAGTAAATCATTTTTATCTAGCTTATGTTTTGCTTCTAATTTGACCAATTGTGAACTAATGAAGATTCTGTTTCCTATATATGCTTATTTTCATTTTTTTTCCAAAATTTGTTTTGAAAAAAATATGTATATTGTTGGCTATATGATAATAACATCTGTACCATATTTTTCTGCTGTCTTCCCCTGTTTTAACCAATACCTAATCTGATGATGGTCTTCTTACTTTATCGCTCATTTTTACTCGCCTCTAGTTTGTTCTTTTCTTTATTCTCCAAAGTTTACTACCAGCATGGTGATTTGATTTATTGTTGGGGCAACTCATAAGGTTTCTGGTTGCAGAGAAAACAAGAATCTCACGGGCACTGCTCGCTATGCAAGTGTCAACACCCATCTTGGAGTTGGTGAGTGACTTTCATTTTATGATGACTTTCCAACTATTAACAGGACTTTTAGCTATCATTTATATTTTAGATTTATTATTTGCCTATTTTGCTGGCAGAACAAAGCAGGCGGGATGATTTAGAGTCTCTTGGTTATGTGCTGATGTATTTTCTAAGAGGAAGGTAGATTGCATAGTAGCTATCATTTATCTATGTCACGTCTCTTCTTGTCTTTCCCTCATTTTGGTTGAGCACTTCTATGCAATGTCAAATAGTTCATATAGCACTTTGCCTTATTCTTTTTGCATCAGTCTTCCTTGGCAAGGACTAAAGGCTGGCACAAAAAAGCAAAAATATGACAAGATCAGTGAAAAGAAAGTTTCAACTCCCATAGAGGTATGATTGCTTGTTATGATAAAGAGAATCTTAGCAAAAAGAGGCATTGTAAAAGTTTGATTGTTTGCTAGATCTAAAGTTTGATGCCCTTGTATGCATGCATATTATCTGGATGGACTGTACAAATGGCAGGTAGTGACTAGTGAGGTAAAGACAGGTGTTAGGTTTCTGGGTTAAGGATCACGTAATGGAGGATGAACAGGGGATTACTCTTTTTTTTTGGAGGAAGCTCTTAACACCTCAGACTTGTTAATAAGAGTCTTAAACCTCTGATGTATTTGTAATTAATTACTCACAAATCAACTCCATATGTATAATGAAGGTTATACAATAGCATAAGAATTCCTAACAAATTAGAAGTCCAATAATAGTCGATGATAACTAGAAAAGTTTGTCCTAAACTAAGTAATAATAAAGATTAACAATAATTAAGATTAGTTGATTCTGAAAAGACTTCTTCAATATTTGGACTCTATTGAAGAGTTGCTTCGGTGTATCCGGCATCCATATTAACAGGCTTGAACTCCTGGGCTTTTCTTACATCCAGACAGTGCTACATGTTTCTAATTCAATTTTGGATAGTACAGAACAGATTCTTCTTGAAGCAATGTTGTTTTGAATATACAAATGTATGTATAGATGTGTGCAACTTAATGTCTATGTAATTAGATGTCAAATCTTGGCCTAACATTGAGTGAATTCTATTCAGTGCAGCATTAACTCATTATTCAAGGTCAGCCTAGTTTGCACTTAGTTGTGATATTCTGATTAAGTAATATAAATGCACATATATGACAGGTGCTTTGTAAATCATACCCATCTGAGTTTGTATCATATTTCCACTACTGCCGATCATTGCGGTTTGAAGACAAACCAGACTATTCCTATTTGAAGAGGCTATTTCGAGAGTTATTTATTCGTGAAGGTAAACTAATTCCAGTTTTAAAAAATATTTTAATGGTTATTGTTTCTGAAATTTTGTAATGTATTTGTTTTCCCATTATCAATTAGTTAAGTGCATAGATGTTTAAGTACTTAGGATTTTGGCATGGATGCTGCTGCAGGTTATCAGTTTGACTATGTTTTTGACTGGACGGTTTTGAAATACCCTCAGATTAGTTCCAGCTCTAGAGGACGAGTAAGTGTTGGTAAAATGTGAAATTGTAGGCCTAGGTTTCCATTCCCCTCCAGATCTATTACCTAACTAACTATTCGATTCTTCTCAGCTTTCCAGTGGGAAACCAGGTCATGCAGGACCATCTGCAGAAAGACCCACAGAAAAGGTCTCAGGTATTTGTCAAAACAAAAATGAGTTTCAAATGTGGTGTCAAGTTTATGGAACTCATAAATATTTTTTCAGTACGTCTTAATGGTAATGGTTAAGAAGATGGCCTTTTATATAAACTCAGACTTGCACATTACTGATCGCTCATATGTAATATGAAACTTAGTGTTTTTTCCACCTTTTTTTTTTTCTGTCAATGGTTAAAACCTATCATCTTTCTATCCAGTTGGCAAAGAGATTCGCGATAGACTATCAGGTGCAGTTGAAGCATTCTCTACAAGGAAGATCTCAGGCTCTAGTCCACATGACAATTTACGGAACAGGTCTACAGAGAATGTAAGATCATCCTGTGATTAATTGCAGAAGGAACTTTAAATTTTTTTGTCCAATTTTCTATCTGAAATTCTGATGAAAAGATGGTATCTTTACTTGTTTATTTCAGACAACAAGGTTCTTTGAAACTTAGACACTGGTTAGTACCAAAGAGTGTTCTACCACCAATAAGTGTTCTACTTAAAAGCAAATTTTAGAATAGAGGGGGGACTTGGGGAGTGAGTACCGTACGTATTATTCTTGCTTGCTTTAGATCGGGCTTGAGCCTTATCTTCTAAAATGTTTCATCGATTTTTAACTTAATATTGCACAGTATGATAACAGACTTCTTGTGTGTAGACTGTTTTATTTGTCAGTGATTAAAGGCTTCATGGAGCTAAGTTGTAAATTGTCCTGTTAGCTTAATTATATTTAAGTAAACAACCAAGGCTTGGATTCTGAAAGTTAAGAGTTGAGTCCAGGCTCTCAGAATCCCATTTATTTTTGCTGCTGAATAGAGCTGAAGTGGAGATCAGGAAGAAAACACACTAAATTTGTTATCATTTTTTTTTTTTAAGGCCTAGAATGTCTTGTGTCATATCTTTTGCTTGTTTAATTGTAGCATGGTATTTTCTGTTACAAAGCCTTATTAAGGGCCTCCTTTGGCTAGCATTTGCAGCAACTTGAGCCAGAGAAAGGGCGCAGTTCTTCTCGATATGGCAGCAATACAAGAAAAGCTGTCATCTCAAATAGTAGGCCAAGTTCTTCTGGGGAACCTAGTGAAGGTCGTTCAAGCAGATTACTCTCAAGCAGTGGCCGCCTGACTTCTTCACAGAGACTCCAACCTGGGTATGACCCAAAGTCATCTGCCCGTGCTGTAGCTCCTTCTAAAGGCCTCCGTGATGACACTTTTAGGAGCTTTGAGCTCCTGGCAATCAGGAAATGATAATGATGAAAGTTCAATATAAGAAGGTACCTAAAGCCTCAGGATAGATACGTACACTCTTCCATGTCAAGTAATCTTGGAATTTTATAGACTTGCCATTGTATATGGTTATCACTTAATCGCTGTCATCAACGACACATTTCACATCTTTTAAGAACATTACCTATCTTGTTCCTGCTCGCTTTATTTTTTTTTTATGCCCCTTGTATCTTTTCGACTCTTGTAACGTGTTTTAGAAACAACCAAGAGTTATGTACGGAATCCCTTTTTTTTTTTTAAAATCTTATATATGGGACACCATGTCATTTATTTTGGTACCCTTTCTTTCCCATATTTATGTATCTATTGAGCACTGTATACTATTCCTATCATGTGTGGCCTTGTAAATCACAAGGTTCAAATGACTAATGGTTTTAACGTTCCAAAGCAGAGAAAAACGAGCAGAACCGGCAATTAGAAAACAGCAATGGATTGGATGCGACAGGAAATGACATATTTTGCTTTTTTCATCCTAACCCGTAAGAAAATTGGGGCAATAATAATTTGTATTAGTGGATATACTTTTTTAGTTGTATAATTCAAAAAAAAAAAAAAAAAAAAAAAAAAAAAGAAGAGCTTGAAATGGTAATGAGGGGTGTGTATTACATGTCCATCATATTAGAGCAGCAGAAGTTGAGTTGGCAAGAAATTACGAGCTAATATTCTATTAGGTATGTTAGTTTTTACGATTTTTCTAGTGTGTATATTTTTCTATTACTACTTTTTACATAATTAAAATGATTTCCTTTTTTTTCTATCAGTGAAAAAATTGTTAAAAATATTGAGAGAAGATTTAAAATATCTGAAACAGTTGCCATGGAATTGAAAGCCAATAAAAATTATTTTATTAATAATTTCAACGGCAGCACGCATTATGTTTATAATATTATAATAAAAATAAACGAAACTTTGTCGTCTGGAGGGCATATGAAGCAGTGCCAGTGCAGAATGTAGTTAGGAATTCTGATACAGGTGCCATCTCAATATCAAATTAATGCTCTAATCTTCTCCCCATCTCCAAGAAAATACATTTAATCTACTTTCTCATTATTAGCTTTAACTCTGATTCTTGACTTGATAGAGAATTCCAACAACACAGATTTATTCAATTAAATAGTTTCTTTTTTCTTTTTTTCAGAAGATCAAAATTACTACCAGCTAAACATCTTCAAGGAAACATGAACATAGATAGAGAAGAAAATTATCTACAGTGTAAAACGTTTTGAAATTGACTTAATTCAGTTAAGATAGAAACCTTGAACTTTTGGTCATTACTTTTTAAGGGTTTCTCAGGGCTGCCAACCTCTTCTCAAGTTCATCAATGCCCGAACTGCAATAAGTGAACTTACGGTGAGCTGAGCAAGTAACAAAGGACTAGAATTCTCATTTTTCATGTGATTATTTTAAAAACATTGTTTGTGCTGTAATGGTGTTTAGATCAGAAAACACAGGAAAAAAGCATACCTGCTGGCTTCCTCTTTGTTCTTCCCTGCAATTTTACCTTTTGGTGCTGCTGACAACTGCAAAGTCTCAAGCCAAGTTAGCTTAAGCTGAAAAGAAAATAAACTGAAACAAAGTTATGAATTACTACGGCACAAACCTGTGAGGCCACATCAACACCAATTTCATCTAGAACCTGCCATAAGAGTTTAAAAAGATTTCAGAAACAATGTCAACGACTTGCCCATGAATCTGTTAAATTTCCAGTTTTACCAACAACAGAGACTTGATATCAAGTCATTATTTCTCTAAAGCCATTGTTCACAATCAGTCTTTCAAACTTCAGACAAATAACCTGTTTAAATACAGTCACATTGTGTCCTTGACTACTATGCAGATTAATGATTAATCTCTCGTAAAAAAGATTACTGCAGTTATTTTACACAGAAAAGCTTCACTTGACATTACATAATACTAATAACATGTAGTACAATAAATCATTTTACGGAAAATCTTCACTTCACAACTAATAATAATAATAAAACAAAACCAGAGGGAAGAAGAAGAAGAAGTGCACTCAAGTAAAGTAGCTTACTTGATTTGTCAACTCATCAGTCTCTTCTTCAGCCTCGTCGTCATCCAACACATCATCTATGACTTCCGACATCATTTCTGTCTGCACACACAAATAAACAACAATCCATTACCACAACCAAGAGAACGAGTACAAACCTTATTCATGTTAATTATTTTTTTTAAATAGAACCATGATCTTACAGTCATATCCATCTGTGCTGACTGCTTTTGAAATTCCCTTATAACCTTTGCTTGCTTTGCAGGAGCCATTTGCTGCAAATAAAACATACCAGATACTGAAAAATGATGAGGAAATGATGACATTTTTAGGTTTTACTCTTTATGGAGGGGAAATGGAACAAATATTAACAAAATTGTGGATTGATATCAGCAAACTGCTTTTAGAGTAAAGCTCACTATTCACAGTAAAATAAGCAAATATTCATCTAATATAAAACCTATAATATTCAGATACCTTATTTATAGATGACATTGCCTTTGTGGCACCTTTCAAACCAACAGCAACTGAAGAATGAGCATGCATTGCCTGGATAAGGAAATAAACACCGTGAAGAACACATTCCAGTTGCACTGAGAAGAAAAAGGTAGGAAGAGGAGATTGTCTGCCTCTCTAATAAATGCCTGCCTGGACAGAATACCTGTGTATGAGTTGCTATGCCTCTCATCTGAGCACGACTTCCTTGTAAGTTAGCTATTTGTTGCCTAAGCCTAACAAGTTGCCTGGCTAGAATTTTAGTTGCTGCCTACACAGTGCATATAAAAAGGATTTATGAAGAAATATTAGAAAGTGTCATTTCAGGACATGCATGACAGGCCCTATACCTATAATAACGAAGATCATGCTTTGTAGTTTATGGTTTTATTGTCATGACAGTTGAAGTGGTAACTAAGGAGTAAGCATTTACAGATGAAATCAGCGCCAAAATGGTTAGCTTAGAAGGCTGTGCTGTAACTACAAATCCTATCAAGCATTCTAATTTGAATGTAAATGAGGGAAAAGGGCAAAAGGAAGCTAAAAGAATTGCACATAGGATTCCATGGATAAGAGAATCAATCATGTGATAGTGTAAGCTTGAGAGCTTCTGAAATATTCCAGTAAAATGGATCTATTTTGAATTGAATGTATTACACAAATATACAAAGACAGTAGTCCTACTCTTTAACTGGAAATGGACTTCCAAAGAGGATTAATGAGAAAAGAACAAAAGGCTTTATTGACTAAGAAAAACTAAAAGAAGTAGAAAGCACCAATTAATAAACAATAAAACAACTAAAGAACTAAACCATAAATAAGAAAAGCTAAGCAACTGCCAAGTCATATTAACAATTGATACATAATTACATATTATAGAAGTTGGAAAGCAGTAAGCATACAACATTCTTACCTAAGCAGACATAAACATAAGACTCTATTAGGACTAGAAATACTTTTATAATATTAAATAGTAACATTCACTAAAGCACAATTCAAACAGTTATATGCCAAAGCAAATAAAAGTTTCCCTAGCCGACAAGACTCCAACTCAAACATATAACATACCTCATTTCCTGTTTTAGCTGTCCTTTTTATCTCAGCGACAAGCTTCTTTTCCTGATCAGATTATTAATCTATTAGATCTAACAGCAAAAAAATTATAAAAGAAAAAAACATCATCATTAAAAATTATCACATACTTCTGATTGGAGTGCCCCAATTTCCTTCTCTATACCTGAATCAGGCAAAATCCGAAAAGACATCAATATGAGTATCCGAACATTTCTTTTATTTGAACATCAATAGTGAAAAAGGATCCTGATTTATGCCCTAGCATTAAGTGGTCCAGGAAGAGCCCAGAATCAAGAGGTCCTCGTCACTCAAGGTAATCCACATTGACGTAAGAGAGGAGCGACAACAAGAATCAACAGCAGGAAGTCCTAGAATACTCGATACTAAGGTGGAAAACTGACCTTACAAGTGATATTTCTCTCTATTTGCCCGTAAAGATTGACAAGCTTGACATAACTCTATGATACAATGGTTCACCAAAGTCTAAATTTCTTAGATGGAAACAGAAACAGATGCCTGTTCAAGCATACTAATAAGTAGCTGAATTCTCATTAGCTATATCTGCAAACTGTCCCTAAATTTTTTTTTCTCAGTACATAGCTCCATTTTGAAGCACTAGTAACCACATTCTTGCCCTTACAGACGCTTCTTAAGGTCAGCTGGATGAAACACCAGCTTAACTTTACTTGCTTTTCATTGAGTAATTGTCAAGGAAACAGTTTTATTATCTGGTACATCTCTTTTATTTCCATTAATGACAATCCCATTTTGCACATTTCAGAATAACAACCAACATAATTCAGTAGCCCTCATAGATAACAACTCTAGGTGATAAGTTTGCCATTTGAAACGGGTTTGAGTTTACTCAGATCAAGGAAGAATCGTCTCACTATGTTCTATGTCAATACAAATCATGCGATCAACCTAAAAATTGAGTTAAAAGCTAAAAAAACTTGCGACCCCTGGATGATAATGTTAGATGTTAACTACAACACAGGAGGAAAGGGAAATGAGTGAAAGAATTTCTAACAGCAGTCAACATCATATAGAGAGAGAATGACCAGTGGTTTTTGCATTTGCAAATTGCAATTCCAAATTTCCAATTCCAATGCTGAAAATTCAATAAGATAAAAATAGAGGATACCTCTAGTAGCATGTTGCATCTCTCTTTTGCTCTGTCGAAGAGCCTCTGTAATCGAAATTCCGAATTAGATTTCATGAAAAAAAAAAAGCACTATTTCCTCTTAACATTTTTGCAATTTTAATCAAAACAAGAGTCAAATCAAACTTAAATAGACCAATGGAAACAGCCAACTTTTAACAGCTAAAAAACAGGCGAAAATCTTTTTTTTTTTTTTTGGAGAAGCCCATCAGAGTAGAAGAAATCATGAAAGAAAGAAAGAAAGAAAGTGGATCAAGCAAGTATACAATCTGATAAAAACTGGATTTTGTAGAGATAGACAAACCTTTGGGATTAGGTTTCTTGGTGAAGATGTTCATATTTTTAGTTCGAATTAGGTTATGTGCAATCAACTTCCTTGAGTTTCCTTAACAGAGATGAGCAGAGGAGATTCGAGGCCGAGGACTCAGTCTTCTGGCTCGAAAATGGGAAGAAAGCACCCAGACACTTTACGGCTTTTTCCTCTCTTTTTTTAATAGTATAATTAATTAAGAATCAAGGACTTTATCGTAAATATGTATTGATCGTCGTGAGATTTTTTACTCTGAATTAAATATGAAGAGCTTGCAGGTTCTGATTCGTATCGCTAGAGCCAGCAGATTACCGGTAACTACTAGGAGATTTTAGAGAGATGATCTGATCAGGAACCAAGGTAGCGGCATTGTCAACGTCCGTAGATGTGCTGGGCTTAAAGGCCGCAAGCTTAAAACCTGCAAGCAAACCAGAATAAAGAAAAAACGCAAAAGCATGTACAGGCAGAGCCTCCCAAGCTCTCAACCCATTTGGGAACTAATGGAACAGCAAATTAAAGAAGCTTGGACAGACCTCCTTTAGTTATGTTTTTCCTTTTGGACTAGTTTGAATTCTCCTTAGCCCTGCTCAAATTAGTCCAAAAGGAAAAACATAACGTTGTAGTAATAATAATAATATAATAGCTCTAATGCGTCTCATTCGTTCTTACATCCTCTCATTTTCTACAAATCTCCATGCAAGAACTGATGCGTTCTTAACAATCCCAAAGCTCATCTCTTGACGGCATAATTTGGATTTTCTTTTCTCACTATCCATAAGGTGAACACTGAGCTCATATATGTTCTTTTTCTTTCCTTTTTTTTCCTTTATGGGTAATCAGAAAATGGCAGATCTTTTAATCCCTTAATTTGATTTTGCTTCTTATTAAAAGGATTGTTGGTTTAAAAATGCTTCTGGGTTGTTAGTAATTGATCAGATATTTGATTTAATGTTGCAAATGTTCTGGGTCTGTTCCTACAAGATGACAGGATATACAGGAATCTGCTTTCTCCATGCATATATTTTTATAAAAATTTATTCTTAATGCCCATTTCGATGTAACGAAATTCTTTTCTGTTTTGATTTTCTTTGCTGTGGCAGTGGG
>CAOGCB011635242.1:0-21352 GCA_948266635.1 Cnidoscolus chayamansa | reverse complement strand
CCTGTGCATTGTAGTGTGGTGAGGTTTTGCCTCACAAAAAGTAGGAAATTGAACTAACGGAGACTGAGGTATACTCCGTTCTGCGAAGCGGGCTTGGCCAGTACAATTGAGGCCATGTAGAATGATTCTGATTATGCTTATACTGTCAAGCCCATAAAGATTGTGATTGGTAGGGTAGGTTCCAAGCCCACTAAAGCCAGCCCTGTCGGGCTACTTCATAATCTGCTAAATGCATTCATTCAATTCATCAGATGAAAAATTGAATGAGCAGCCTGATTGTTATTATTGTACCTGAAATGATCAACGATGTGATTCGCGGTTGCAAGAACTGTAACTTAATGCAAGGACACTCAATCCAAAGCCGCTCGAGTAACAGCCCCCCTGTGACATCTTTGTCGCACCCAGCAAGCAAATAAAGAAGAGAAAGAGAGAGCGCGCTTCCAAATCGATATCCGAAGACTCCTAACACGAAACCCATCTCTGTCTGTCAATTTTTGAGAGAGAGTATGGGAGGCGAGAGGAAGAAGATATTGGTGGGTTTGGTGGTCGCCATGTTTCTTGGAATTGCTGTTTACTTGAGGCTCTGGTCGATTGATTATGCTATTTCTTCTGATGACACTGAGTTGTTAAGGTTTTCTTTTTCCCCTCCTTTGCTTTAGTTTTTCTTTCTCGTAATCTTGTGTCTTTCGTATCGCCATTACAGCACTTGCAACTTTTCATTAAATTTAATGCCTTTGATCACCAAGAAACTGCATCTTTCTTTATGATCTTTCATATGTTAATTATAGACTTCTAAGTTGTTGGGTGGGTTAATTGAAGTGATTCCATTTGGTGGGTTTTCTTCCATTTCATTTCATATGAAATCAAATTGATAGAAGTTCATAAAAATGGTATCAGGTTTATGCGGCTTTCCCCCTTCTATGCTTCTTTCTTAGGCGGTGTTGTCATTTGGTTGATATGATGAGTGGGAAGAAACAAATTTGCTCCAATTATATCTGCATTGTTTTAATGCAGAGTTTCCGATGGGAAGCTGTGTAAAATTTTCCCCCTTCGCTAATGAAATGCGGTTTTTTTTTTTTACATTAATTGTTGAAGCATTTATACTTTTTATTAATTTATTTTTAATGATTAATTTTGTATCGTTTTCTCCTTCCTCTAACGTTCAACACATGATGCTTTTGTATTGAAATTTTGTAGAAGACAATTTGATCTCGCTAACAGGGAAGCAATGGATGAATCTGCTGAGTGGAGAATGAAATATGATGAAGAAGCAGAGAGGGCTGCAAAGTGTGATAAGGAACTGATAGAGGTATGCTTCAACTGTTTTTATTATCTGAATGATTTAGCTATATGATAATTGGGATTTTATTTTTGGGGCTGCCGCTTCTCCTAATCTTTTCACTATTTTCATTGGGATTTTACGTTTCAATTTTTTTGTACTCGAGGTGTTAGGTATGCTTCTTTCATGCCCATGACAGACCTGCCTTTTTTCTTCTCTGTGTTCATACTCAAAATAAATAAGCCAATAAGTCAAATTTCATGTAGACCCATAACGTGGTTTCCATTTTTGTTGGGGGCTAAGGAAAGACAGCCAAAATTACTAACATCCTAACTAGCTGCAAGTGTCTTGTCTAACTTTATGTGCATTTCTAGTAAGAGTTAATAATATCTTTAGATCAGCTAGAATTTGCTAGTTGTTTGATAGTTGGATTATTCATGAATTTAGAATGATCCAATCAGGGCTAACTCAAACTGATTCGTCTACGTTTCTTATTAGAGGTATTTTATGGAATTCTTTTGTATTGTATCATCTCAGATCTCACAGGATAGCAGTGCATTTTTGTGTCTTTTGACTGTTTATTTTATAGTATCTTGGATGTTCAAGTTTGAGTAAATTTTGATGAGTTTGTACGTGAAGACTAAGACCAGTGCCATTAAAATGAGAGTGTGAAGCATGGAGGGGCTAATATCCATTTAGGACTTCAAATTCTAGGTGTGATAAATTAAGTGTTCTTGGTTAGAGACACTGCAAAATTTCACTATGATCCATGCATTATAGTTTTTTTTTTATAAAAGCTGTTCATGCAGATTTGAGAGGACATGCTTGTAGGCAGTGTTGGCAGATCTAATTTATTTTATAATTCTAGTGGTCCTGATATAAATTTTTTGGAGGGTGAGGGGGATCATATTATTTTCATCATTTCTATAGTAGTTCTTGAATAAGTCTTCCTGAAAATTTGAGCACCTTAGTATATTAATAAAATGTCTGCTTGCAAATGGGTGGTTACATTACTGAGAGAAACTTCCTTCAAAAAAGAAGTGCCGATTTCATCAGCAAGGTTTCAGTTGGAATGGTCAAGATGCTTCCTCGTCTCTTTTGCATATTGTATGCTGGTATCTTTTTAGTCATTATACTTGTTTGCATATCATAGGGAGCTCCTTTTTTTTTTTTCTGATTTTGTTTTACTAGAGTATAGGAGATGAAATATGATCCTGTTGCATTTAAATTCTGAAGATTGAATATGCGTGTCTCTTCTGTCATGACAGATTAAGCAGAAAGTTGAGGATGCTGCTACTATTAACCAACAACTGGAAATGCTGCAAAAGGTGAGCCTTTAAAACTGAACTCCTGTGCTTAATTTCTCATATATTTGGTTTTCTTCCACTTGATATATATTCTCTTTTTTTATTTTTTTTTTGAGATCCCCTTTGACTATCTTTTTTGGATTCTCTCTTTTACAATATATAAACTCTGTTAAGATTACATGACATATGTTGCTCTTCAAGTCACTGTAATGCCGAGTTTTCTTATCAAATTAATGTGCAATTATAAGATACCTATCAACTAGGATCTGCAGTGTAATAAAACCACCTTAAGTATACTTCCTTCTGTCTTCTGAACTTTTATGATTAAGGAAGACTGAATTAACCATTCTCGTCCATAGAGTTTAGAAGGCATCACTGTTTTGAGAATTTGATTTCTTCTTTCAAATTCTATCTTTTACAGGAAAATATGGCCTTGGTTGAGCGGATGGAGGAATTAAAGAAGAAGCTAGAGGCTGCCAAGTTAAACTGTCGCTCATGATAAATAAGTGAGTTGGACAGATCCTACTTCCATCTTCATGCATAATTCTGATCCTGATGGCTTGTTTCCTGAGAAGAAGACACCCTTAGAACGTTCCCACGAGGCAAACTTGTGTTGAGATCAACCAAGGGAAAGGTCATTCTGAATGAGATAACTTGTCTGTTTTTTACCCTCATAAATAGCACATTACATATAAGGTATCAGTTTTTCCTTTACAAGATATGCAATAGTATCAGCTAGAATGTGTTCATGTTTCTTGCCCATCCCATTTTGCCTTTTACGATCAAGACTGAGGATTGCTTTTGGTGCTTCATGCTCAATAATATACATTTACAATGTGGAAGCAATTCACTTCTGTACATCTATCAAACTATACGATTTTGCAACATATTTGTGGCGATCCTTGTTATTAAACTATTAACATAAAGGGCATGAGAAACTTCACCCGTAACTTGATCAGGGAAAGGTCAAAGCTGAATCTCTTGAATGGATTCCAACTATACGAACAAAGAAAAAAGTGCAAAATGCTTATTTTTTTTTTTTTTTTTCTTTTTTTTTTTTTTTTTTCTAGTAAGGGTTGTAATCATTATTTGCACCTATATGCCAATATAAAGAGGAAATAGCTACTTCATAAGCAGGAAAAAAAGGAGGAACTCCTCAAAAATAGAAATCACACAAAAGGTTCCAATTGCATGCCTGCATTTGAACTTTTAATCATGAGATATCGTCCTTAATCCCATTTGATGGGGCAAAAGACCCAAGTTACAAAAAATCGTTTTCTTTTCTACGTTGGACTATGGGGGTATAGTTCAAAATTATAGATCGCCTATCAAAGTAAACCAAAAGATATACTCAGTGATCAGTTGTTCTCAAGAATGCTCCAACAATAGATTTCTATAACATATACAATTAACACCATTATCAGTTATTTTGGAATCACAATTATCAAGCTAATAACAGCATGGACCAAAAAAAAGTCACTGTAATAATTATAGCTAACCGAACTCTACATATTTGTTGACATTAAAGCACCAAACTGCAATTTATGATCTCAAAATTGAACTCCCCTAATCAAACTTTTAACAATATTTATCCTTATACCAACTACTTGCAATCACATCACTATTGAGAAAAGGATTGCAACATAGTATAGACCTTTGTTACTAAAGATTTTGTCTATTCAAATCTTAATTGGAAGCCAATGACCAAAAATTCATGAGAAAGGATGGAGTCATGGCAAACCAGCTGATAAAAGCCATGGAGGTAGCAGTTTCAAACCTAGCACAGTGATCCATAGAACACTTGTTAAGATCATTGCCAACTAGGACTGTTATGCCAGCAGATGCACTGGCAGCTGCAAATACAAGGGTTGATGTAATCTGCAACAGAGCAAAAACATTCAAGTAAGTTTGGGATGAATGAAATCCACAAGCAAAATCAACATCGAGGCAACTTGGTTCCTATTCTAAGGAGTTAGCAATGCAAGTTCAGAGTGGAAAGATTCAGTCATTCAGCATAACAGAGAAATTCAAACACCCCACCACTCTCCCTCTACTTTAATGACGAAAGGGGAGCTTGACTTCGTTGGGAACAAACTGAAATCATTCGAAACCAATTCAAGAAAGAGTAATAATTAAAATTGGACATGGCAGCACGCCCCTGCAAATTGTTAGGAATGAACAAAATAATCTAAGCATACGTCTCAGTTTCTTTGGCACTTGGTGTGTTACTGGAAAACATAATATAATATGAATCAAACAGTAGGTCCAATTATTGCATAACACTAGAAATTTATATAAAGGAGCTGAACCAGAAGAGTGAAGGAATCAAGCAAGTAAAGATTTTAGAGCTGGTGAATATTAATTGGATGGTGCAGATTATCAACTCTTGATCATTCATTCGGAAAGGAATTAAAAGAAGAAAATTTTACCCCATCACCAATGGCAAAAAGCCGGACAATTACACGTTTTCTGAGACTTCTTTGCACCAGAAGGGCATAAGCATCCACAATTGCCAAGGACAAACTCCATAATATTTGCAAGCTAACAGCAATCACTAGGTAGCTGAAGATGCAGTAGAGATAGGAAACCACGACAATTTTTTCATTTTTCAACAAAGAAAAAGCACCAAAATTTAATCTAAAATTTCACTTGCTAGTTCCAACATACCAAAACGCTGTAATTGAGCGGAAATCACTGGTGGTGGTCATGACGCAGACAGAGACAAGACCAAACACGAACTGAAGCAGACGAAGAGTGAGGCCACCCTGTGTCCCAGGCATACCTTGGACGTCCTTCATCCTCATCCTGGGCCCGTTCAGAGGCCCATCCGTCAACGGCGGGGCTTCCACCGGATGCACCGTTGGCCTGATACCATTCATCATTCTTTACCAGTCAGCGATCATATGCACACAGCAACAACAATAATCACAAGAAGAAGGGAGTATGGAATTGGGTTTCTCGAGAAGGGAAAAGAGAATTGTTTCGATTATGGGTTATTGAAGAAATGATCAATCAAATGGATCGACGATTTCATTTCAGTGAGTGAATGAATATAGTGGACGGACTTTGTCTCCTCTCTCCAATACCTTTGCCGCGTCACTTGTTGCTTTGTTGCACACCCTATGATCAATTACTTGAGTTTTCCTACTCTCATCTCCACCGTTCAATTCCATACCTCAAAAACGTCATCGTTTTATTTTTGCGGTGTCGTTTATGCATCAGCTACTTTTATATGCGGTGACTTTTTGGTCGGTCAAGACGACGGCGCCTTTTACATTGCCTCCTGAAACCTCAAAGAGATAGATTGGTGAATTTGGGATTACGGATAGGGTTCGTGTTGTTTGCCGATCGCGAGATGTTGGAGGTGGTGTTGAACGACCGGCTGGGAAAGAAGGTAAGAGTCAAGTGTAATGACGACGATACTATCGGCGACCTGAAGAAGCTGGTGGCGGCGCAGACTGGCACCAGAGCTGAGAAGATTAGGATACAGAAGTGGTATACCGTCTACAAGGATCATATCACTCTTAAGGACTACGAGATCCACGATGGCATGGGTCTCGAGCTCTACTACAACTGAAAGGTTCTCCCTTTCCAGCTTTTTTTTTGTCTGTATATTCATCTGGCCCCCAAATATTAGTCTCATTGATTGTTTTATCTTCAATTGATCCATATTATTGAGTCTGTATTCGAATCAGCTATGTGAATTGTGATGATTTTGATTAATTTCTCCCCTTACAAATACTAGCTTTGAGAATTGGCAGAATTGGATACGTGTATTTTACTGTCTCTCATCTTTAATCAGATGAGATTCCTGTTTGGTTAAATATGTCGGTTTTAATAGAGTGATCTCCTCAATAAAATCCTTTGGATTTCTATTGGGAAGGTTGAAAATTGTCCTTCAATTGATGTTGAAGGGGATGATTGATTGAAGTAACGACTGAATGAACATATTTAATAATTTTAGACTGTATATATATAGAGAGAGAGGCGAGGGGGGAGAGAGAGAGAGAGAGAAGGAGAGATGATTATCGTATTTACTATGTAACGAGCTTTAGAATAATGATGTTGTGAAGTTTCTTCGGATGCAAAATCAAAGAGGTGTCTTCTTCGTTAGGATAAATATGATGTTTATGTTGGTGAGTTATTTATGGTTTTTTTGGATCGCTTCCAAAGTTTCAACGCCTATGTTTATTTCTAATAGCAAGGGTGTCTGGTTGCTCGTTTCTTGTACTAGACGTTACAAGAATGTCCACTGTATTTACTCTGTGCTTTTAGATCTCAAGTAGCCTCATCGTTTAGACGAAGAAATGATAATGCGGATTGATAGCAAATTTGTGATACCAGAAGAAAGTGGGAGAGTAAGAGCTGTGATGTATGCTAGATGACTAAAGATCTCTGAATTTGCAATTTTACAACTTAATTTGCAATTGTCCATGTCACTGTTCCTTGATTTTGTTCAGTCACATAATCCGACTATTGTGCACAACACTGTCTGTTGTCCATGCACCAAAGTTGGAAGATTCTGGCCCTAGCAACGAGCTAAGTTTTTTTTAGCTCATGTAACATAACTTTCTTTTTGTCTTCCATCGGAAAGTTATGTTATACAGTCATACAGCAAATATATCTTCAGGGAAAAATAAAAAGGTTAAATGAGCTACCAGATAAATTGCCAAGGGCAAAATGCAGTCTTTAAGAGCAAATTAATCATTTTTATTCAAAATCTGGGACTGAATCTGGATGAATATAAACTCTCTTGCAGATTAACCATCTTTATCGTGTATGATCAAAGATTCTCTTTTTCCCCCATATTTCTCAAATATGCAAAGTAAAAGCTAGTAGATTTGAATTTAAGAGGATGTGACCTATTGATTTCTCAGATCTGGACGAGTTTGAGTGAGAAATTATGTAATCTGTTGCTTAATGGGTGGTACAAAGTACTTGCTTGCAGAACTGCTTTGTTGGTCTAAAGACTTGAATCGGGGGCAATGAGATAGGAAACTTAGAATTTAATTGTCATCATTGGTTTTTTGCATCTCTCTTTTTCAATGGCTCTAGGAATAACGGATCCTCATAACTAGTAACTGTATAGAACTGTATAGTCTTTTTCTTTCTGTACATATCGCATGTTCATATGCAAATGGTAAGTATTCTCAGTTTTTATGTATGTGAATAACTTGAGAAAAAATAAGGAGTAAGAAGGGAAGAAAAAGTATATGTGATTATATACATATTTTATTTTCAATGAGACTAGAACTAGCATCTTATGGGGAATAGCTGCTTATATTAGTTTATATGCATATTCTCTCTCACAGACCAGGAAAAATTCAGATGCATATATATAGGAACATGGCATGTGGTAACAGTTCGTACATATATTAATAGGTTTAAGAAAAATAACTGGAAAATGGTTGACATGGATAGCGATAGTTTTGAGGAATTTTTGGCATTCAGCTGGTGCATTTCTGTTAACTGTAAACAACTAACAGAGAGAAAACAATTATATTTACAGACTTGTTTGTGAGTGTGAAGTTTTGATTTAGTTTTACATATGCTGGCGGTTGTAGTCCCTGTGGTTTCCCTGCATCTTTAGGAGATAGTCGTATATATCTTTTGCTTGATTCAATGATGATAGCATGCATGCACCCTAAGCTCTGTAGCTGCAGTGTGCTCTAACAAATATGCTGTGTTCAGGTGGTGTACCTATGCAAATCCATTGGGAGAAAGATGACAAGAAGGGATCTTTAGCAAGGGGATGCTGTTGTTTCCTTTGTACTTCTTAACACACTGTCTTGCCAAGTATGGTGAGAAAACACAATATATTTATGCATGAAGACTAATAGCTTTTTAAGTAGCATCAGCAACTAATGGTTTGCAGATGCAGGCATGTAGCTAATTACTCCTCCCATATATATATATCTATGCACTTGATATAGTGGAGCGGCTGTGAATTAGCCAGTGGAAATATGTTTGCACACTCTGTATGTGATTTAAGCCGAAAATGAATGATGTGCCAAAAGAATGCGGTTAAATTTACTGCAACTCCTTGAAAGCTTCTCTGGCTATCAGCTGGAGAAGAAAGAGAGAATTGGGCGTAAAGGGGCTGGGCCTGGGCATGGGCCGAGAGGTCCTGCCGACAGTTGGAAGTTGAGGAAACTGCCAACAATGGAAGATGTGACGTGTAAGAGGAAGGAGCAGTCACGTAGATACGGATATGTGGATGTTGGTCTGTGAGCATGAATGAGGTGGGAGAAGAGATGTCTGATATTAGGGGGGGTCCACCGCACGGTCGTGGCAGATCGCCAGAATCTGTGTCGTTTTTTCAGTATGACTTGTCGGTAAAACGCAGAGTTGCTCAATTCCCTCCGCAATTTAACCAAGTGGGCCCAATTCACAGACAACCATTATTACTTTTTTTCTTTTACTTTTAAGATTTTTTTTATAAAAAAAAAGGTTACTTTTTTATCTGGTTTTCAACTAAAATTTTTTTGGCTCTGTGTCATCAAAGGAATTTGATTTGATGTGCTCCGTATCTTTCGCTTGCGAGAGGAAGAGGAAATAGTATTTGGTGGATGACGTGACCCCAATTAGAAGGCAGGTTGTTTCCTTCCATTCTATTAATCTTTTCACATTTAAGATTTTAAAATGATATAATGGTAACATGAATCTAAAGCTGTGATTTGTAAATTAAGGATGATGAAAATGTAACGTTGATGGATGGATGGATGTAATAAATGGTCATTTTCTTGAATTAAGGAGAAGATTAATAAAGAAATTGATGAACGCATTGCGAGGCCGAAAAAAGTGGTAATGTAGTTAGGAGATGTGGCTTGAATTTAGATTGAAGTTGGTGAGGAGAATTGTTAATTTTTATGAAAAAAAAAAGAGGAGAGGTTGTGGAGTACATAAATTATTTATTAAAAAAAGAAGAAGAGGAAGAAGAAGAAGATGGGGAGTGTGGAAAGTAATAAAGAAAGAGGATGACGTAAGAAAAGATGGGAGTGAGTTGGATCTTTCAAAACCAACACCTTTTTTTTTTTTTAATAAAATAATCCTTGTTTGACGTAATTGTAAAGGCAAGTAGCTTAGTCTATAGTCTATGAGTATTCCCCTTTTGCCTCTTCATCTATTGCCAAAATTGTCCTTTTTGGATTGGTTGGGGTGTTCTTAACACTGGAAAAAGTGGGTACTAAAAACTAAGTTATGCTATCGGTTCTTAAAAACAAAGGGAGGATGAAGGTATTTTTAGTGAACTATGAAAATACAATCTTAAAAAAAGTAATGAAGAAGAAGGTGAAGAGAGATAAGAAACGTTGATGAATGAGAAGATCCAAGGGAGAGAGTAAAAGTAAATGACCGAGGATGTGTTTGGAGTGATGCATGTTATTTGTCGGCAATTATGTGACTTTCTCATCTCTTTCTACGTCTGATTCTAATTACTTAATATTACTACCAACACAATCTTTCCAATTCCCACGAAACTGCTTTTGACGTAACCACAATCCATCTTCTAGACTTTCAAAAACTATTTACTCTTTATTTTTTATTTTTTATTATAATTGCATATTATATGTTTATATTTTAAATAAATAAAAAAATCGAATGGTGTACACTTTAGAATATAAAATTATAAAATATATAATTATTTCATTAATATTAGATTAAAAAAAAGGTAGGTAAAAAAAAAGTAAGGAACAAAACAGCCCGGTCATCGAAACGCCGCAACACATGCGACGCTCTTTCTTTTGCTTACGTTAGCCACACGTGAATCCATTTTTATTATTAAACTCAAATATTAATTTCTTAAAATAATACGTAAATTATTACTACCAAATCGATGAGGCCATGTGGGTCCTAATCTACAACACCTGCCACGTGCGGCTGATTAGGTTTGATCATATACGGATTATGTTTTCTCCTCTTCCTCCCACCCCTGACTTTGACATTTTTTCTTTTACAAATCCCAATATTATTTAATTAATTTCATTTTTTCTTTTTTAATAACAAGTGGCAATGAGGCATTAGCTGCAAGAGAATCCCTGTTGATGATCCCTGGAGAATTTGTTGTCGTGTGAAACAACCTATGATGTTTCTAGTTACCTGCCTGAAAACACCCCTTTATTCTTACTTGTTTTTTAATCTCTGATTAGACCTTTAACCGCCTCTTCTTCTTCTTTTTTTTTTTTTTTTTTTTTAATTTTAGTCAGAACAATCCCTCTTTCTTTTCTTGTTATTAAATCAACCCATCATGTTTCTTCAGTTTTTCTTTTATATGACTCTAGTTAAGAGTTCGAACTCAAAATCCACTTGCTTTATCAGAAGGCTTCAATGCATTTCAAAATATATGTAATTTTCTTTTTTTTAAAAGGATAAAAAAAAAAAAAAGCTTTGTTACAAAGACCATGTCCTACAAAAAGACTTGTATTTGCAGGATTTCGCTACCCAACAAAATGCTGAACGAACCAGTATCAGAGCAGCTCCTCCCACAGTTTGGAGAAGGAAAAAAAAAGGGTCAGCATGGGAATCAAGAACAAGGACTCGATCAGCCAGCTGTACAGTTTCAAACCAAAGTTTATTTCTTCCTCTACAATCCTACATTGTCACTGCTTGAATCCATTAGAATTGTCAGTCTCCTTGCTGTTTTCATGAAGTCACTGCAAGAAATGAATCAACATATACATCACTCTCAAAATAACATAATTCTCATAAGAATAACCAAAAAAGACTCACACCTGAATGGTTCACCACCGATGTGTTTGACAGCGCCTGTACCATCACGGTAAAGCACATTGTTTAGTGTCTCGTAATTTTCTATTGAAAACATGTCTGCTAGTTTTCTGTATAATTCTTCATAAGACCTGACCAATGAAAGATCTAGAGTGCGACCCACATCCTCTGATTCCATGAACACTTTGCAGTGACCAGTCTCCAACGACGTCTCATTTTCTTGGGGGTTATTCTTATACCATTGGAACCCTTCACATGATGAACGCTCTGGTAGGCTTTGCTGATGTAGAGCTGACCCAGAACCATCAGAAAAATTTGTCATTTTATCTAAATTTCCTTCGGATGAACTATTTCCAGTAAGAACTGGAGAAACTATATCACCAAAGCAACTAAGAGAGATCTGCTGCTCAGTGAGTATAGGTTGACCAAACAATACAAGCTTGGGCGTCTTTGTATCGTCAGTTCTCTTTGAAGCCTGAGTAGAAGGCGACATGGTTAGCACACAAGATATGTTCTCACTCATGCTAGGCTTTTGAATGAGAGGACCATTTGAGGTTCTGGTATGAGTAGCAGCATGATCAAGTAGTGGCGGGAAACCGGCCGGAAGTAGACCTGTCCGCAGTTTACTGAGGTGGAATTCTGATAAAGGTAGACCATAATGAGCATGCCTGGCTCCCTGCATGCCAGCAGGAGTGTTGTCTGGTAGACAACCAAAGGGGCTGCTGGGCCCAAGGAGGTTGCTGGAAAACGTTGGAATTGGAAATTGACCATCAAGGGGAAAATCAGGGTGTTGTGGGAATCTCAACTTCTTTCTTGGTGGTGAGAAGGGGGAGAGATGGATGGCGGGCATGTTTGATACCAATTCCACTAACCATGGACTAACACGTTTCACATTTTGAAGCAAATCGGGTTCATCCCAAGTAACCTGCAATATATGACTCCGGCAAATAAGAAAAGCTCAGTTCCAATTAAATCTGTTTTAAACCTTTTATACATTAGCCTCAGTAAATCCAAGTTCTCATTTATTATGAATGAAGATTCGACAATCCATGGATACCTGTCCACAGCAACAAGAAAGCACACTAACCTCTTTGTATGACAACAGTACATGTGTTAAAATTAAGGAGATAATTAATCCCATGAAGCATTTGGCAGGTTGATGCGAACAAAACAGATAAGAACCAGCATTTCACAAATCAGTTTATCCCAATGAACAGAACAAGAAACAGTAGCTAATGCTTCCAAAATGGGCAAAAAGGCAACTTTTGAAGGATAATGATTTTCAGAACTCCAATGCTCAGACAAATAAACAGTTGAATACTGCTCTTTTCTCTTAGGTATATTACTATTGCAAGAAGTAGCTAATACTGTGTTGGATGAGATTCAGAATAGAGAGATGGCAGTACCTGGAGGAGCCTCCATGGTGAATCCGGCCAACGAAGAGGATCAGCAACTTGAGCGGAAGAAATAGTTCCCATGAACCAACTAATCCTTGAAGAATCCTCAGTTTCAAAGGGCATCTTAAACCTCATCCCAGAACACCAGCGGATCTGCAAAGCTGTTTTTACCAAAGACGCCTTCACACAGAACTCAGGAGTACTGGCTCGAGGGTAGTAAACAACCTCGAAGGGTTGTCCATTTGCAGCAAGCGTAGCTGCTTCAATGACTGATTCAGGCCTCAGTTTCCCCTTCCCCATCAAACCCCCATTCGCACCGGAACCACTTCCATTCCCATTACCGTTCCCATTTCCATTTCTCAGTAGCTTATTTTCATCATCTCTGAAAAAAGCACGGAACCCTCCATAAGGCATAACACAGTTCCCACCTGCAGGATTCCAGGAAGACTCAGGACCTCCTCCAATTCCCCTCTTAGCTCTTCGAATCCCAACACAAAGATCTCCATTCTCTGCTCTCAAGAACACTATTGAATCCCCTGCAACCAGCTTCTTATGATTCACAAACGTGCTCCACCCAGTAGTTAAAAGATGCCTCCTTGGTGTTCCTCTGTAAATATGCCTAAACTTCCATGTATCTCCATGGACATCCTTAGCAAGAATAGTCTGCACAGGCGGATCCGCCGAGTAATCCAGTCGCGGAAAAATGGTCTCTGCGCAGTACCTTGGAACGGAGAAACCTCCTCCGTTGTTAGCATCCGATTGGGTCAATGTCTTTGCAAAGGAAGCTGGCTTATTCTCTTGCCCTTCTCCCCCGTTAATTGCCCGTTCCTCTTCTTCCTCCAAACAAGGTTCGCTGCCTGTAATTGGAGCCAACTTCATCTTGGCATAGACCTCGTCGGTTTCAGGATCAGCCATGAATTTCACAGACGAGACCCTACAGAGTATATAAGGAGGGACACGAGGGAAGTTCCTGAAATCCACAGGACCAGAGGCGTGCTCGATGTGACCTTGAGGGAAGTAGAAGACCTTGGAGTTCACCGCCGGCATTTGGACCATTCCGCCGGCGCAGGCATGCCACAGCTGAGAGTCTAAACACTTCTCCACCTCCTTCGCTCTCTCTTTAGCTTCCATAAACGTAATCATTTCACTAAAAAAAAAATCTCCTTTATTGTCTCTGGTGATTTGTCCTGTAAAACCCAGATAGATCAGACCAATGCACTGTTCCCATACACACACAGACACAGCAATCAATCAATTCCAGAAAATGAAAGTTGCAGTGTACCATTGAATTGTTACCTTATACTGCGTACATATGATGAAGACGAGGAAGGATTTCGATGGACGAATGGGGGTGTTGCAAGTATTGACAAACAATTTAGAATTCAAATCCCATAAATTTGATGGCTCTTAATTCCCATCTCTCCATCATCATTCTACCAATAACCAAAAACCCAAATGCTTAAGAACACGCAGCATACAAAAAAAAGATGTATTTTTCTTCTAGAATAAACAAAATCGTCAAATTTGATGATGGAAACAAGGATTTCCAACATATAAACTGTTCAATCCCACTAAAACTGAGAGCCCCATATTTGCATCTTCCTTTGTTGAAGAGAGAAATCAAAGATCCACATAATATAATCTTTGTTTCATCTTCAACCCAAAAACATCAGCAACTAAAGCGAAGCAGCTCCAAATTCTGAGCAAGATTTAGCAGAAAAAAAGCTTGGAGAATCATATATAAGACCTCCAAAAGAAACAAAAAGAAATTCCCACAAAAATAAATAAATAAAAAAGGGGAAAGAAGCTGATAATGAATCTTTATGCAGTTCAAAAGATTCAATCAAGAAATCGATGGCTGACAGAGAAGCAGATAAAAACTGATCAGCAGAGAGAAACTTTTTGGATTATGGAAGAGTCCAAAAAGCACACACATAAACAACAGGAAATGGCTTTAACACAACTCTCCAAGAAAAAAAAAATCAAGTGGTGGGGGTGTAGTGGCAGGAGCAATTATAGTGGCTATAGTACTCATACTATTACTATACTCCTTTGATTCATGTGTACGTGTATTCTTTTTTTTCTGATTTCTTAGCATTTTCTTCGGATCTGAAGTAAGCTCTCTGTATCTTTCAAAGCCAGCATAACAACAAAGATCTTTAAGGAACCTGTCTAATTTTGCATCCTAATTTCCTCCTTTATTATTATTATTATTATTATCAAGATTATCGTTTCATTCCCCAAAATGCTATTAATTCCGTCTTTTAAATCTTCGATCTAAACCGAATTATTTCATATTTCTAATTATTAATTTATTAATTTCGTTATTTAAATTTTATGTTTTCTTTAAATAAAATTGATAAAAGAATAAATTAAAATGTCAAATTGATTTTTTATAATATATATTAAAATTGTAAACTTTAATGTGAGCTCTAAAAGCTATGCAAAGTGAAAGTCGTTAACCAGATAAGCTTAACTGTAGTTATTGATAAGTAATTTTCATAAACTATAGTTAATAAAAATGTCATTTTTTATTTTTTATTTTTAAATTAAATCCTACCTTCTTAGAGTTAAGTAGAAACTGTTTATTGGACCACTGATTAAACCCACAATTGAATTAATGTATATATGGTTTGGGTTTGGGTCAATGAAATTGTAGAAAGGGGAGGCCTAATGGTATGGACATACATTGTTTGGAAGGACAAAGAAAAAGACCCATGAACAACAACATTAGCAAAAAGAGGGAGAGGGACCAGATAGTCCTACACTTTGTCCACAAGATGAGATCAAATGAAGTAGTGGTTAGAGAACATACAACAAAACCCAAACCCAACAACCCAACATCATCATCATCTTCTAATTTCTTCATCTTGATTTTGCATGGACTCACTTCACATGCATTGGTTCTTACACCTTCCTTCCCCTTGTCCAGTTAACCCACCAACATTGTGGCTCTTAAATAACGACCAAACACTTCTTAATCTTTGCTTTTACTGTCACCCACCACTTTATATTATACTATTCACGTTTATATTTATCTATTGAATTGGAAATTAACTCTATAGGTGATTCGTGAACTAGTTTATTAGTTAGTCTAAAGATATGTTGGAGAGATATATTCTAATATGGATACATAAGCCTACTTTTATATATCCTATCTAATTATATACTTAATATAAAATTGAAAAAAATGAAAATGGTTAGTGTGTTCAAGAATTCTATCATGTGGCAACTTGTAATTACCAAAGTGGCAGCACCAAAGGAGTGAAATTGGGTGTTGAGATGCCAGGACGGACTTAATCTAGTGGTACCATAAGTGTTAGTTTAAATCAATGGTTATGGGTTCAATTTTCGGCAGCGACAGGGTGGGGGTTTCACCTATGTGGGTGGGTCTTTTGTGCGCACTGAGTTCTCAGCCTCCCACATACTTATCGTTGGGTTACCGTGATTTGCCACTCCACTATTCTATCGGCCGTAGTGCGAGGGACCTTAAGGTGAAAGTAAAATCAACTTTTGGACAAGACGTGGAGATGATTTACTTTTGGAGAAAATCCATGAAAGTGCAATGATTCTGTAAATAATTTTAAATAAAATTGCATTAAATAAAAAAGTAGGGATTTAGATTTGACTTAGTAAAAAATAAATTAACTAGAAAGTTGACAGCTACAAGACAACACTACAAAAGCAGAATGTCACCATTAGACATTGACAGTTTTTTCTATTTTTGGTAAAATGATATTATTCACATGAATCATTCTAAAGTTATTGTGTCCTTACATCATAAAGATTTAATTCATTATTATTATGATTATGTTATGATTAATAAATCTTGAAATAAAATATATAAGAAAAAGAGATTTTCTTTTGTTGAGTTGCTTGGAAAATTGAGAAAGCTAACCAAGAGATTAGAGAGCCACTAGAGCCGCTTCTTTCTCTCCTTCCATTTCTTGCATTAGACTCGCTACCTCTCTCTCTCTCAAAACTGTTACCATGCCAACACAAGCTTGGTTCTTTTCTATTTCCAAAATCTCCATTTCTTCTTTCCTCCATGATCTTAAGCTTTCCCATTTCACTGTTTCAGTATTTACATGGCGCTCTTGAGCTTGGGCTCTAAATCTGAAGCCTTTCATCATGAAGGCCGGACATGGTAACCGATTCTTTTAGCTTTTAATCGGTTTCTTGTTTTTCTAACGAGGAAATAGTTTCTGGTTTATGGCTGTGGCACTTCTGGGTCCTTTTGCCAAATTGAATGGTTTAACATACATTTATTTGCTCTTCATTGTGATGGGTTTGCTTCTTTAGCAATGTCATTTTCATTTCTTGGTGATGCATGTTGTTTTCTATGCCAATGTGGTTTAACATTTTCAAGAAACTCAGTCACTTGCAGGCAATGTATAGCCTTCGAGAACATCGTTAATGGTTCTTTTTCAGTATTGCTTTACCATTCATATCTTTTTGTTGAATCTAATTTCAAATTATATTAAGCCTCAGTTATTTGTTATTCTTGGCACTTGCTTAAGATTACAATGTAGTTGGTCCAGCAACACGTTCAATGCAGGCTTAGTCCCTGTCAAAACAGAATGTCCCGTCTCATACTTCTTGTTGCCTTTCTGTCTGATAAATGTCGTGAGATAGAAAACAGAGATTAAAGATTTCTATCATGTTTAGTTGCTGTTAAAGAATAGTGAAGTCTTAACAATGACATACCGAGTATCTAATCACATCTTCAATATTTCCGTTCTGTTTATAGGTATGATTTCTGACCAAAAGAGTGAGCTAATATTATTTCAAAACAGTGTCTTCTACAGTACTTTTTTCTTGTTACTTTTACGTTATGCCCTTCTTAGGTTAGTTTTATGGATTTTAATCATTATTTTTCCGCAGGACTTGCTCAAATGGGCTTCAAAGTGATATTACCATTGAGATTGGAAAAGTGTCTTTCAATCTCCACAAGGTGCATTTATTTGGTTCTGCCCAACCTCTAGATAGTTAGTATGTGAACTTTTCTGTTAACTTTACATGCCCCCATCCCACCAAATTATCTGAAAACTAAGCTGAAAAAGAAACCTTCTAATTATCTTATGAATGCAGTTTCCGTTGCTTTCAAAAAGTGGGATATTGGAGAAGCGTATTGAAGAAAATTCTTGTGATAATGGTTCAGTTCCTGTCTTGAAACTTGATGACATACCTGGTGGTGCTAAAGTGTTTGAGCTTATAGGAAAATTCTGTTATGGTGTGAAATTAGAGATCACTGCTTCTAATGTAGTCTCTCTAAGATGTGCAGCAGAGTACCTTCGCATGACTGAAGATTATGGAGAAGGAAATCTCATTGCACAGACAGAGGCTTTCCTTAATGAAGTGTTCAGCAATTGGAAAGACTCTCTAAAAGCTTTAGAAACATGTGAAGAAGTTCTACCTTATGCAGAAGAACTTCACATTGTCCCAAGGTGCATTGATTCCTTGGCAATGAAAGCTTGTGCAGACCCAAAAGTATTTAATTTGCCTTTGTCTGGACAAACTAAATCTCAGGATGAGGAAAGTGTAGCAGTATGGAATGGAATATCTGTTGCAACTAAACCAGAGCCCATGGGTGATGATTGGTGGTTTCAAGATGTCTCATTCCTCAAGTTACCTTTATACAGGCGATTGATTTTGGCAATTGAATCTAGGGGTATGAAGCCCGAGACTGTTGCTGCATCTCTTATACACTACGCTAAGAAATACCTTCCCTTGATGAATAAACGATCAAACTTCAACAGCATCACTCATGTTAATCCTGGAACAACTGTTTCATTCCCTCCTGAGGCAGACCAAAGAATTCTCCTAGAAGAGATTGTGACTTTACTCCCTAATAAGAAGGGAATCACTTCCCCCAAGTTTCTCCTTAGTCTGCTTCGAGCTGCCATGGTCTTGCATGCAGGTCCTTCATACCGAGAAAATTTGGAGAAAAGGGTGGGAGCTCAGTTGGACCAAGCTGTACTTGTAGATCTTCTCATACCAAATGTTGGTTACTCAGCAGAGACCCTTTATGATGTAGATTGTGTTCAGAGGATTCTTGATCATTTTGTTTCATTGCACCAAGCAACAACTTTATCAACTTCCCCTCACATAGTTGAAGAGGGGCATTTTCTGGACGGGATTGATGTCCTAACACCAATAACAATGGTGGCTAGTTTGGTGGATGAATTTCTTGCTGAGGTGGCACCAGATGTTAATTTGAAGCTCCAAAAATTTGAGTTGCTTGCTGCTACAATCCCTGATTATGCCAGGCCACTTGATGATGGAGTTTATCATGCTATTGATGTATATCTGAAGGTAATAGCCCTTAAATGCCTGTCTCTCTCTTGTCCAAGAAAAGGTAAAATGCTAATTTTGGATATAAATATATCCACTGTTTATATGCAAACTGAAGGCTGTGTAGCCTTTCCCCAAGCCTGCAAGGAAGTTTCATGCACTGAAACATTCTACTTATTACAACATCAATGCTGCAATAACTAAGCCTTAATCCCAAACTAATCGATGTAAAATTGGTTGTGAAAATTCTATTCATTGATCATATGTAATTAGTTTCTAAATACCCCCCACGATTTACATGACTAATTTTACTTTTCACTATTCCAGGAACATCCTTGGCTTACAGATATTGAGAGGGAGCAACTTTGCAGATTGATGAACTGCCAGAAGCTCTCACTAGAAGCAAGCACCCATGCAGCGCAGAATGAAAGGCTACCTCTTAGAGTAATTGTCCAAGTCCTATTCTTTGAACAACTTCGGCTCCGTACATCAATTTCTGGCTGGTTCTTTGTCTCTGAGAATTTGGAGAGTTCACAAAATCCTAGTGGAAACCTAGGACTCCCCAGAAAGAATGATTCCTGTCCAATGGACTCTGCCCAAGAGCATGCTGTGGGAGTTGATATTAGGGAGCGTGTTTCTGAGCTTGAAAAAGAATGTTCAAACATGAAGGAAGAGCTTCAGAAGCTTGTAAAGACAAAGAAAAAATGGAAAATGTTTTCCAAGAAATTTAGTTTTAGAGAGAAACTACAACCCTGCAATTCAAAAGAATCGTGTGATTTAAAGGTACAAGAATCCTCCATGAATGGGCAACCAAATCATGACAATGGTGATATGTCTAGATAAAATTTTCATTAACTTATGAGCTAGTGCATAGTTTTCAGGTTTAATTTGTTTGATATGTCCCTGTTTCTCATGAAAGGAATTAATAAAATAAACTAGAATTTGTATTAGTCTTTCTATAGCAATTTGTATGCTTGCTCCTTTCGTGTTAAATTATTACCTTAGTGCCAGATAATTCTTGATTTATATGACCTTTATGATTCTTGATTTATATGAACTTTATGATTATATAGGTAAATTTACTGGTTGACATATCATCATATTTCTCCTCTGGCGGTTGGGGCTTTACTTCTTTACTTCTTATGTTGTTCTGAAAGAGAAAAAAAAAACATACATGGAGAAATTGTAGCTTTCCTGACAGAATTCATTTATTAGATTTGTGGTCTCTTGAGTCTCAAAACAATAGCAGTATATTAAAACTGTGGCAGGTTGCTTTCTCCAAGAATGAGTTTCTGTTGAGAATGTACTGCTGGAAACGAAACAGAAGTGGAAAAAGGTGACAAAGATGAAAGGAAATATTTGTCAAGAAATTAAATTGTTGTATGCATCAGATAGCATGGTGGGGGTCTTTATATGGTGATACAATAAATTCTTCTGGCAACTTTCCTTGCTCAACGATGAAGGCCTTCTTTAACCCCCACGTAGAGTGTCGAGCTACAGGTGACAGTGCATGAACCAAACACCTTTTACCTATACTATATGTAGAATCATGATTGTCATTACTCATTAAACTCTACCTTTTATCTATTTATATACTTGTGGAACTGTTTCGAGTGAAAATAAGTACCTGGGTTATTGGCTCACCAATTGGAACTCCAACTGTGTTTATATCAGGAGGATCAACCAGATCAAAATTAGCTGGATCTTTTTCAGGATCAAAATTACCAATCCCACTCCCAACAACAAAGAAATTGAAGCAGTTAAGTTCAGAAGTATGTGACTCAACTCTGAGCAGATTGGTCTCCTGCAATTCCAGTTCAATAGTGGAACTGAAAGCTACCTTACTGAGCTCTGTTCCTATTGGGGTGGCAAGATTAGCTGTGCTTGTGAGAGATGCACCAGTTTAGTTAAAAGGGATCAGAAGATTGGTTGGGGAAGTTGGTTCTAAAAGCTCATGAGATATTGAAGTAATGTGCCTGCAAGAGTCTAATCTCAGTTATAACAAAGGAAATGCTATTCAATGATACTGTGACTTGTGAACCATATTGGAAGGTAGTGCATGGATTTTGTCCTAATTCCTAAACCAATTGTGTGGAAGAGATGGTAATAATTGACTTGGAGGGAATAGTGCAGGAAATTGTTGAATGATCATGCTTCGAAGTTTGTTATCTATTAAAGGGGTTCATCTTGAGTTTTCCTTTAATCGTCTCCTCAGCCTGTTGGAAAAAAAAGAGCTGTTCGAAGCCCATTCGTTAGTAGTGAGTCTGAAACTCCAACACTGTTGGAAGCCTATTTAACCCTCACCTCCTGGCAAACTTCTAAAAAATTAGATAGTTTTCCGGACCGGAAAT